>JAHLJT010009419.1:154350201-154460533 GCA_031308135.1 Acheta domesticus
TTCCAGGATATCCTCCGGGTGCGCCACCGCGTCAGGGGAACCTTCCCTGGATACGCCCCTGGTGCACCACCATGAGACCATTAGAAACTGCACCTGGATATCCACCGTGGAGCACACCTAGTACCTGGAGAAGCTGCACCTGGTGCACCTTTAAGACCTGGCGAAGCTGTACCTGGATATCCTCCGGACTCCCCGCTTCTGGAGAGGCCAGTACCTGGTATATCCCGACTGTGCACCATTGAGACCGGAAGAAGCTGTACCCGATATCCACCTGGGCACCACCAAGACCTGGAGAAGCGCAGCTGGTGCACCATTAAGACCTGGTGAAGCAGTTCCTGGATATCCGCCCGGAGCTCCAACACCGCGTCCTGGAGAGCCAGTCCCCGGAATATCCGCCTGGTGCACCATTGAGACCAGGAGAGCCGTACCTGGATATCCACCTGGTGCACCACCGAGACCTGGTGAAGCGGCTCCTGGAGCGCCATTGAGACCAGGCGAAGCTGTTCCAGGATATCCTCCGGGGGCTCCACCTCGCCCAGCAGAACCAGTCCCGGCTATCCGCCTGGCGCACCATTGAGGCCAGGAGAAGCGGTTACCGGATATCCACCTGGAGCACCACCAAGACCTTGGTGAAACGGCACCTGGGGCGCCACTGAGACCAGGCGAGGCGGTTCCTGCATATCCACCCGGAGCTCCACCGCGCCCAGGAGAACAAGTGCCGCGGATACCCACCTGGTGCACCATTGAGACCGGGAGAAGCTGTACCCGGATATCCACCTGAGCTCACAAAGACCTGAGAAGCTGCAGCCGGTGCACCACTTAGACCTGGTGAAGCAGTTCCTGGATATCCGCCCGGGAGCTCCACCGCGTCCTGGAGAGCCAGTCCCCGGATATCCGCCTGGTGCAACCATTGAGACCAGGGGAAGCCGTACCTGGATATCCACCCTGGTGCAGCTGCTCCTGGAGCGCCATTGAGACCAGGCGAAGCTGTTCCTGGATATCCTCCGGGGGCTCCACCTCGTCCGGGGGAACCAGTCCCCGGCTATCCGCCTGGCGCACCATTGAGGCCTGGAGAAGCGGGTGCCCGGATATCCACCTGGAGCACCACCAAGACCTGGTGAAGCGGCTCCTGGGGCGCCACTGAGACCAGGCGAAGCTGCTCCTGGATATCCCCCCGGAGCAACACCCGGTCCAGGAGAAACCAGTGCCCGGTTATCCACCTGGTGCACCACCAAGACCAGGCGAAGCAGTACCAGGATATCCACCTGGAGCGCCACAAAGGGCTGGAGAAGCTGCTCCTGGTGCACCTCTAAGACCAGGCGAAGCTCTTCCAGGATATCCTCCCGGAGTGCCACCACGACCAGGAGAACCAGTTCCCGGATACCCACCTGGTGCACCACCAAGACCAGGTGAAGCAGTTCCAGGGTATCCTCCCGGAGCCCCACCACGTCCAGGAGAACCAGTTCCCGGGTACCCACCAGGTGCACCACTACGACCAGGCGAAGCGGCCTCCTGGTGCGCCACTGAGACCAGGCGAAACTGCTCCAGGATATGCGCCCGGAGCTCCTGCACGTCCAGGAGAACCAGTTCCCGGATATCCAATCTGGTGCACCTTGAGACCGGGAGAAGCTGTACCCGGATATCCACCTGGAGCACCACCAAGGCCTGGTGAAGCTGTTCCGGATATCCTCCTGGAGCTCCACCTCGTCCAGGGGAACCTGCCCCCGGATACCCACTGCTGCACCGTTGAGGCCAGGAGAAACTCCACCGGGTTATGCACCTGGCGCACCACTAAGACCTGGCGAAGCTGTGCCAGGATATCCTCCTGGTGCGCCATCGAGACCGGGAGAAGCAGCACCCGGATACCCGCCTGGTGCACATTGAGGCCTGGAGAAGCTCTACCCGGATATCCACCTGGGGGTCCACCAGGGCCTGGAATAGCTGCGCCTGGTGCACCACTAAGACCAGGAGAAGCTGTTCCAGGATATCCTCCTGGAGCTCCACCACGTCCAGGAGAACCTGTGTCCGGTTACCCACCTGGTGCCCCATTGAGGCCAGGAGAAACTGTACCTGGATATCCACCAGGTCGCTCCACCAAGGCCTGGAGAAGCTGCTCCTGGTGCATCAATACGACCTGGCGAAGCAGTTCCTGGGATATCCTCCCGGAGCTCCACCACGACCTGGAGAACCAATGCCCGGATATCCACCTGGTGCACCATTGAGACCTGGAGAAGCTGTACCTGGTTATCCTCCGGGAGCTCCACTAAGACCTGGTGAAGCTGCTCCTGGTGCACCTTTAAAACCTAGCGAAGCTGTTCCAGGATATCCTCCGGGAGCTCCGCCGCGTCCAGGAGAGCCAGTGTCTGGATACCCATTGAGACCTGGCGAAGCAGTACCTGGATATCCACCTGGTGCGCCACCAAGACCTGGAGAAGCTGCTCCCGGTGCACCAGTTAAGACCTGGCGAAGCTGTTCCAGGATATCCTCCCGGAGCTCCACCACGGCCAGGAGAACCTGTTCCCCGGATATCCACCGGGTGCACCCCCAAGACCTGGTGAAGCTGCTCCTGGTGTACCCCTGAGACCTGGCGAAGCTGTTTCCGGATATCCACCCGGAGCTCCGCCACGTCCTGGGGAACAGGTTCCTGGATACCCACCTGGTGCACCATTGAGACCAGGAGAAGCCGTACCCGGATATCCACCTGGAGGACCACCAAGACCTGGTGAAGCGGCACCTGGTGCGCCACTGAGACCAGGCGAAGCTGTTCCTGGATATCCACCTGGAGCTTCACCACGTCCTGGAGAAGCAGTTCACGGATATCCACCTGGACCACCAGCAAGACCTGGTGAACAAGTTCTGGGTGTTGCTGGCTTTCCTGGCCAGCCTGTACCCGGTGCCGAGGGAGTTTTACCATCTGGAATGCCTGCAGGACAATTACCAGGTTTCCCTGGTGTGATGCCAGTTGCACGTCCAGGTGAAGCTGTTCCCGGTTATCCTCCTGGAGCTCACCACACGTCCCGGAGAAGCAGTACCCCGGATATCCACCTGGTGCTCCATTGAGACCAGGAGAAGCAGTACCTGGATATCCACCTGGTGCCCCATTGAGACCAGGAGAAGCAGTATCTGGATACCCAACTGGTGCCCCATTGAGACCAGGAGAAGCAGTACCTGGATATCCACCTGGTGCACCACCAAGACCAGGCGAAGCAGTACCTGGATATCCACTTGGTGCACCACCAAGACCAGGCGAAGCAGTACCTGGATATCCACCTGGTGCGCCACCAAGACCAGGCGAAGCAGTACCTGGATATCCACCTGGTGCACCACCGAGACCAGGCGAAGCTGTTGCAGGATATCCTCCAGGAGCTCCACCACGTCCAGGAGAACCATATCCTTCCTGGGTGCCACCTCTTCCTGGTGAAGCTCAACCTGGAGTTGGTGCGCCTCCCGGTTATGCAGCTTATTCCCCCTACCGCTCAACCCGGTGCATACCCATCTGGATATCCCGGTGCATATCCATCTGCTGCTGCGGGATACCCGGCTGGGTGTGTATCCTCCTGGTGGTCCTGTTCCTGGTACTGCCCCTGGTGTTATGCCAGGGGCGCCTGTCCCTGGTGCTCCAATGTATCCGCGGGGCGCGGCAATTATGCCTGGGGAAAGATTTCCTGCTCGCCCTGATGCAGTTGCTGGCCGTCCTGGGGAAGGTCCAGCGCGATACCCTCCCCCTGGATTACCTCCATTAGGTCGCCCAGGAAAATTCCACCCTTGGCTCCCGGATATCCTCCTGCGGGTCTCCCTCCTCTTGGTCGATCCGATGAAAGAATGCGAAGACCTGCTGGCCGCCCGGGAGAACCTGTACCGCGACCACCTGGATTCCGTAAGTATTATTTGTGGTCAGTAGATTTTTCCTGGTTTTATTCTACAGTTTTAGGACCAGTTAAGTAGTTGTGAAGCAATATTTTGATAACTACTTCATCAACCGGTTATTATAGGGTTACGAATATTTTCACGAAGTTACTTTACGCCACAGCACTTGTAAATTTAGAAGCATATAATTAGGACGAATTTAACAGAATATTGACGATAACTTTTTTGAGTAATTACAATGTATATTTCTTCCTGTCATGACGAATTCATGAAATTATCACAAAATATTTCGTTCATTTGGGCCTTCAGAATATACCATTTTCTACTAAATATCTAAAGAGAAGTTCATTATTATTCAATGTTGCGTAGTCTTAATTTTATGTTTGAACGAGAAATCAAAATTGATTAACTTCAATGACTCCCTGCACATTTTCCCCTCGCATTAAAATTCTATCCTAGATGCCGTTCTTCCTGTTATCTCGGAAGTCTAATCGCAAGGAAGAAATTGTACTTCGTTTGACCTTAATTCCAAGCCGGGGCTTATCCAGGATGACGGAAGAGCCATGACCCTCCGTGGCCCCGAAAGTCAACATTGTTTTGTGATTTTACTTTTTTTTTCAAATATTTACCATATGTAGAACTCATTCCATTCAAAGGCAACATTTCTATAATGAATATATTCACAAATTTTATAATTCACGTTAACAATTAAAAAAATACTTTTCGAGAAAAAATACTGAGGGTCCTGAACTGAAATTACCTCCCGGTGAAATACTTTCTGGATTCACCACTGATTCCTAGAAGTATTGTAACCATTTTAAAATCAGTACCATTAGCCAATTTAATGAATACTAGTTTTTCCATTTCCATAATCATATCCATATATTTCCATAATCATATCCATATCCATATTATATAATATATATATATATATATATATATATATATATATATATATATATATTCTTATTTAAGGTTATTGAGCAAAGAGGTAAACCCGTGTAATTCAATCGCATAGAATATCAAGTAATTTGTAATTTCACATACATTTGCATATTATTACAGGCTCTGAACAGATGGGGTAGAATCGAGGAAGCGGTCGAACCACAAAAAAATGCAATAGAATGGTCCAAAAGATCTCGGCCTGTAAGAAAAGACCTTCGGGCCTGAAAATTTTAGTTTTTAAGGCCTTAGAATGCTTTGTTTGGGAGTTATTTAACGATATAGATTTTTAAAAAAATCCTGACGTGCGTTGCGGGTTGCATTTTATATGAATATTTAGATGCGTTTTTAAAACAAATCCTTCACATTTTTAAAGTCAAAGTGCAATTCATTACATCTCCGTGAAATTCTTTCTCTATCATTCATAAAGATTGCTTTCGTATTACAGCCGCAAAAGGAAGGTATACTACTGAAATAATATAGGAGACTATTCACCTGACAAAATTTACAATCTATTTTATTTTGTGATGTCTTTTTTTAAAAATTTACTGCACAGTATAGGAATATTGTGTCAACAATCAAGTTTTATATAGCAAGTCAAGATAGCCAACAATCAAGTTTTTGGGGCGAAACGTCTTCGACGGGCACAATTAAAAATTAGCGGCAGTTCATGAATTCTATCTGCCCTAGTAAAGTGGTTTCAGAACACCATATCATCTTATACATGAAAAAATTCTTCGAATGGCTTAGGAAGACTTCTATTCACGGACGTATACTTGTCATCTGAGAGATATTCCCACTGATGAAGTTAAGAAACTTGCAGCTCTGAATCTCACACAGGATTATTCAACTAACTTCGCGCTTGGTTGTGGTAATAAATTGACGTTGAAGGTGGAAAATTGATTCTGAAGTTTAAATTTTAGTTTTATGAGGCTTAAGAATTATTATGTTGTATTTGGAAATGAGACCACTGAAATAATTTTTAATGCAGAATTTATAAATAGGAACACAAATTAGAAATAATTTATTTCCTGCCTGAAGCAATTTGGCTGTTGATCAATGGAATTAATTTTTAACGACTATTACATTCTTACAGTCCTAATCAATATACATAACCGTACATAATCGTACACATTTCATTATGTGATTTGTATTGCTGCAACTATAGTAATGCAATGCGATCTATAATTGCACGATGCTAATAGGTAATGATCAATGAGGAACTAATTATCTTGTCAGTACTTCTTTAGACGACAGTTGCTATTTTGACAACTAAGTTTTGTCTTGAGCAGTGACGCAACTTAAATTTTTCTGCGCGCGTGTGTGTATGTGTGTGTGTGTGTGTGGATGGGAATATGTGTATAACAGCATGGTCGCAATGAAATATGTTTGCAAAATTTCACCCGCAAGAAACCCTAAAAAGTATTCATTTGGAGTAAAAAATGATATTCTCAACGTTTCAGCTCGATTCGTTGTTAAGATAAGATATTCCTCATCAGCCGTAAGTTGTCAAAAATTAGAAGTCAATTTTTCTACAAAATGTAGTTTTTAACAATAAATGGTTTGCCCTAGTAACCTGTTCATTCGTAATTTTGTAGGCAATTTTCATCTTTATATTTCGTCCTCACAATTTGACAAACACAAATAGGAAGATGAATGGGATGCAAATTCGCGTGGAAATTCGCGATACTTTAAAAAATATTCTCTACTATTTTCTTTTGTTATTTAGCATCAAATAGTTCGAGTAATATGTGTTTGAAATGTGAAAGGGTGAAAAGATTATGGATAGATGGAGAGCATTGAAGAAAATATTGACACAATGGTGACAAAAAAAGTTCAGAAGTTTTGTTATGGGGCACAGGTGTCGGCCATATTTCAAAGAGGTAGAATACCTGTACTAATCAGAAACTTTTATGTACGAACGATATAAATAAAATAATAAAACCACAAATAATCAGTAACTATTTGTACGTACTATTTGTACGTATGTAATAGAATTATTAATAATATAACAGAATACTCATAATGCTATAATATTCATTATTAATTATTCAGAAGACTATAATATATTGATACTTACCGTAAAACTTTATATTGAACTACAAGTATGCAAGGATCGACATCGAATAGGAGTCGAGAACTCGCGAGGTCTGGAGAGAGTCTGGAAAGAGAGTCGGACATGGGTTCTACTGAACAGGTATTTATGCAGCAAGGGGCGTTTTAAAAGGTTGTAATAATCGACCGGTGTCAAAAAAAAAACCTCGGGACTTCGGCTCGTCCGACGTCATTAGAACGAGTTAACGTCAGAGGAATATACATGATTTATTTTTAACTAATAGCGTTTTCCATTCGTTGCACTGAAACCCACCCTAGTGCAGGGCAAATACGTCATCGCTCCGCAACAGTGCTGCCCCACACCCGTGAAGGGCAGCCACGAATGAAACGGATTCCGGAACTGAGTCTCCATAATAATTTTTATAATAAAAATTATTATTTTAACATATCTTGTACGAAGTCATTTGGTAATTCTTTACTCCTTCATTCATAAAGTATTAAAACTATTAACGTGTGATTCATTAAAAATTGCCGAATACTTCAAAAGCGAATCTGTCGAAAGTTCATTTCTCGAGATTTGCCAGTGATCGATATATTACACTAGATTACGGACCGAAAGGCTTCTGCAGAATTATTTGGTTATTGAAAACTATAAAAATATTAATGTGAGCATTTCCGCTTGCGCATGCGAGAAAACATTTCTTGGCACATAGTATATTTGAATGATTTTCTAGGGGCATAAGTTTGATTACTAAATAACAATGATTTGTTAACATGCAGTTATTCACGGTTGGATGTTACGAAAACAAACTGATTTTCCAAACTTCGAGTAAGTCACAAAGTATTTTAAGGCATTTATTGTAAAACATAGTATAATCCATCCTACGAAGTGTCCTAATGTGGCAGAAGATCCTCAATTGCCTTCACAATTTCACCAAGAATCCAAATCAAAATTCATAACTTCCGTACCTAACCTCAAAATGTCCCGGTGCAGTGGACTGCACCGTCGACCTCGTCAGTGCAGGTTAGGGCGCGCCGAGTGCACCCTGGTTCAGTGTCATTGTGCGAATGGAGCATGCGCTTCTCCGCACTGGTGCGCCCTAGCGGCCGAATGGAACACGAAAGCTGCCCTGAGTGCGCACTGGTGCGCACCAGTGCAGCGAATGGAAGATGCTATAATTTTAATTATTCAAATTTACTTATTTACCAGTTAACTAGTTGTTAACTCTTCTCGGTTTGTCATTTCATAATAATTATGAAATTATTAAAAATTATGTGAATTATTCTCATAATTTCCTATCATAATTCGTTCGTAAGAGAACATACGAGAATATACGAAGACTGCTGTTTTCGTATATACCTTGTAACTACGATACTTAATACAGATACGTTATGGAGTGAATATCGATCTTCGTATCGAAAGTAGTAAACAAGCAATACGTATCACTAAAAAAGAACATGTTTATACCAACTGTTGATTTTTTTATGGTTCCCTTCAGAGAAATTTCGAAAGCCGATTTCTTGCGACCGCTCTGATGTGTAGTGTCCTACCAAACAATTCCTGATAGAGAATTTTTTATGTAAATAAATTCGAAATGTTATTTTATTTGCTGATTTATATTTACAACGCATTTTCCTGAAATATTGAATGCGTTTCGTTGTGAAGAAAATTAATAAAAACTATATGAGTGTGTGTACGATTAATTGGGGTAAATTAGCTACTCCTTCATATATACCTTCCGCACCTTATAGTCTAGTCGGTATCTACATTTTACCTGGAAAAAGGTCATAAAGTCATTAAAACTTATTCTTTGAGTATGTTGTTATAAACCCAAGTATACTGCGATTTTTCTAAGAGCGACCCTCAAGGCCACTCAAATCCCATCTTCGCGATGGAATATGTCACGTCATTTCGCGTCTTTCTCAGTCGCTCCGCTAGATTTCGCACGATCGCGAACGTATGAAGCAGTGCTTGCGATCATGCGACTTCAACCGGCAAGACCGAGAAAAGACGCGAAATGCCGTGACATATTCCATCGCGAAGATGGGATTTGAGTGGCCTTGAGGGTCGCTCTTAGAAAAATCGCAGTATACTAGTTAAAACCTCGAGTTTTTCGACCTCCCAATCCCCGTGCTAACTCCGGGAGGCCCAAAAAACCGGTATTTTTTCTGACTTGTTTCGGTTTTTTTCTCTATAGCTCTTTAACCTTAATAAGTCGAGTCAAATGGTATCTGACCCAGGAAAAAAAATCCGGAAGTTTTTCTCAACGGTTCGGTATGTTTTTGAGGGTGCTGAATTCGGATTTGATGTTTGCCAACCTCAAAAAAGGTCGGTTTCACAGAGAAAATTGCAAAAAACCCTAAAAATTTCGCCCTTTTTTCAGTTTTCGCTTCGGCGGAGAACGTGTCAGTCATCATCCATTTACCGTATAAATCAACAACATTTATCTGCTTCAGAAATATGTTCTGTTTTAGTTTCTGTCTGACTCTGTTCTCAAAATTGTAGTAGTTTTCGTGCAATATTGCTTGTAATATGTGCAATTTAAAAAAATTACAAAAACAAGATTTTCTCAAAAAACGGCTCCAAATTTTTTCTTTAACTTTTGGTAGGGATAGTGGTAAATTTACTCTATCAGATGACATAAAAGCCATAATTGGTCTATCGGTTGTTTTTTTTCAAAAATTACAAAAATGTAATTTTTTTACTTGTCTCTCACGTCGTTAATATTTACATTATCGACGATTTTTTCACTTATTATATTTACGAGTATATATGCTTTAAATAATGTCAAGTAAAGTATCTCGAAAATACTACCGCTCAAATTTCGGCATTTTCGGAAGTGCTCAAACGCCATTTACTCATATATGGCTGAAAATTTTTTCTTGAAACTTTTGTAACAGATAGTGATAATTACACTCTTTAATATGACGTAAAGTTTATTTTGAGTTATTTTTTTGTTTTTTCAAAAATTATATAAATAAATTTTTTGAAAGATCTCTCACATCTTTAATATGCACATTATCCGCAATTTGTAAAGATTATTATCTTTGTGAGTGTAACTGCTTCAAATAAAATATTTTGAAAACTCAAAAATTTTCGGTGAAAAAGGGCTTCAAATTTCGCATTTTTAGTAGTGCTAAAACGCCATTTTCTCTTAAACGGCACATAATTTTTAAAAGAAAATTGCCATTTACGGCTAGGTTTTTGTGTTCTTTAATATTCTAAAATTAATGTTTCCGTTCTACCAATAAGAAACCGAAAAATTAAGAAAATGACAAAAAAATGTACTTCTGGCGGTGATAGATGGTAGCTGGCAAGAAAGAGTTGTGGCAATTCCGAATAGCTAGCGAAAACCCAAGAAAATAGAAAACGAATACGGGAAAGTCTGTGCCATTCTGTAGCACCACTAGTCTTGGTATATTAACTTTTCTGGCAATGGGTACATTTATGAACCAATGTTTACACTGGCGATGAGATAAATGATAGTATTACAAATAACTATTATACTTATTATTGGTTGATTATATTCTAGCTAACATGTTTGTTTGCACACATTTTTGGGAATTAAAAAAAAGGTTTTTCGGAAAATCTATAACTCGCTTGGTAAATGGTTTGGAAAAAAAAATGTTTTATACAAAAGTTGTAGGAAAATTTTTCTTCTTTAAAAGGTACCTGAAACAGTTTTCTACACGACTTAAGGTTACAGAGTTATAGAGAAAAAACCGAAACAAGTCAGAAAAAATACCGGTTTTTCGTGCCTCCCGGAGTTAGCATAAGGTCTAGGTGGTCGAAAACTTGGGGTTTTAATTAGTGCATGGGTACAAACAACATACTCAAAGACAAAGTTTTTATGATCTTTTTCCAGGTAACCCCCCTTTTTCATTACCGACCGACTGGACTATTAGGTGTGCCTCTGACGATTATTAAAATAGTCCTTATAAATTGTGTGTGTAATGACAAAACAATGCCGTAGATTTGAGATGCGGAAAAATAAACCGTGCACTATCTGCTGGTAGTCCTTATTTATTATTCGTTTTAAAGCTATTTCAGCGCTAAAGTAGCGATGATTCGCAGAAACGAAGTGTTCTCACTTTCACTTCCTTTCCACGCGCCAAGTGATAGGGCCTGGGGTGTGTGCGCAGGTCCCAAGCGCGCAGCGGGCCGAGCGCGCGCCGAAGTCCCGGCGGCGGGCCGGCCGGGCGAGATGGCGCCGGTGCCCAGCGCCGAGCGCCGCCGCGTGCCCGTCGCCGCCGGCGCCCCGCGCCCCGGCGCCCCGCCCGGCGCTCCGCCCGGGGCCCCGCCCGGCCCCGCGCCCGGGGCCGCGCCCGGGGTCGCGCCCGCGCCCTTGCGCGCCGGGCGCCCGCCCAGAGAGGCAGTCCCCGGACAGGTACCGCATATCCTTACCATCATTTCCGTCCGATGACGAACTCTGCTGTGCGGTGTTGCCAGACGTACCAGGGCCCTGGTATTTTTTATCAAGATTTTAATTGACGATACCTCTCTTGGTACGTTTAAATACCAGGATTTGAAGTCTCCAGTAATTGATGTACAATTTAAGGTTCGTATATTATCCTTACCCAATAATTTAAAATAAACACCCACTTTACAAATAACTGTGATATTGGTGCTAACACTGCCGTCAAAACATTGAGTGGCATACGATGGACGTTCCCTAGCACAATCTATAGTAGAAAAGAACAGAAAGTTTGTCTTCCATTTAGTTTATCGATATAAAATGTATCGATATCGAGTTAAGTTAAACGAAATTCCTGTGCGCCTAAAAACCTGTACTTCGATTTATTTACAGTGTCCTTTGACAGATTATCAGGTATTCAGCTGACTGTAGACCTCAATAGTCTAGGCCATCCAAAGATGTTCGTTACAACAATGTGTTTCGCGTAACACATCAATCCAATGAATATGGTACACAAAAATAATTATTTTGAAATATTGACATGCGTAAGAATGAGATATCTTTTTTTCTGTAATGACTTTATTGAGAGAGCGTGTTTACATTTTCACACCTTCAATACAATCGCCTCCATTACTTATGAATGACCTTTTGTCAACTGTTCAGAAGACGTCGTACCCCATCTGCGCATCTATTTCTGTTGATGTACCATATTGACCGACCTAACGCTTGAATAATTTTACTCTGGTATTGTAGTGGGTCCCTCGAAGTGTCTCGTTTTGGTGAAGGGATCATAATCTCTTGAGACTCAAAGCGGTTGAGTAAGGTGGATGCTCCAGAATCTCCCATTGCAAGTGGCGCAGGAGAAGTGACCGAGGAGCGGTGCAAGCAGCATGAGCTGACCGAGAGCAGCGACATTTGCGTCAGTGCTCACAGATAAGCAACACTGTGTGAAATAACAGCGGAAATCAATGTGGGACGTATGACGAACGTATCAGTACGGACAGTGCGGTGAAATTTGGCTTTAATGGGCTTTGGCAGCAGAGATCTGACTCGAGTGTCTTTGCTAATAGTACGACATATCCTGCAGCGACTGTGGGCTGACCATATCGATTGGATCCTAGACGGCTGGAAAACCGTGGCCTGGTCAGGTGAGTCCTAATTTCAGTTGCTAAGAGGAGATGGAAAGGTCCTGGTGTGGCACAGACCCCACGAAGCCATGAAGAGAGTTGTCAACAATGCACTATGCAAGCTGGGGGTGGCTCCATAATGGTGTGAGCTGTTTGTACTTGAAATGGACCGGGGCCTCTGGGCCAAACAAGCCAATAGTTAACTGGAAATGGTTATGATTAACTACTTTGAGACCATTTGCAGCTATTCATGGACTTCGTTCCCAAATAACGATGGAATGTTTATGGATGATAGTGCACCATATCACCGAGGCACAGTTGTCCGTGGTTGGTTTGAAGAACATTCTGGACAATTAGAGCGAATAATTTGGCCACTCAGATCGCCCAACATGAATCCCATCGAACATTTATGGACATAATCGAGAGGTCAGTTCTTGCATAAAATCCTGCACCGGTAACACTTTCACTATTATGCACAGCTGTGGAGGAAACATGGCTAATATTTCTGCAGGAGTCTTCCAGTGACTTGCTAAGTCCATGCCACGTCGAGTTGGTGCACTTCGTCAGGCAATAGGTCTGACACGATATGAGGAGGTGTCCCACGACTTTTGTCACCTCAGGGTATTAATAAAGAAAAAAACTTACAAATAAAGTTATTAAAATAAAATAAGTTCGTAAAAATAAAATCACATTAAAAGCACAAAATAATGTCAAAGATGAGATAATTAGCCGGAATATATTTTTTAAACATTTTTAAATATTCGTAATATAATGCATAATACAATAATAATAACACGAATTTAAATAAAATATAATAATCGAACCGATTTTATTTCATTTATTTTGGTCCAAAGCAGTAGAAACTGTATGCCCCCTCCTGCTGTTTGTAGCCGCCAGAGGAAGCAGCAGGCGGTCGGCCTGGGGCGCCCGTGCCGGGAGACGACACAAGCGTGGGAGGACTGCGTCAGATCCAACTGGTGGGCGGCGGCATGATCCACGGCGACGACGACACGCCGAGCCGCGAGACGCTGCTGCGCATCGACTTCCTCGAGGACCATGTGAGTCTCGCTCTTGACCCAACTTTCTTCCAAGACCTGTACACTTTTTTTTTCTTACTTGAGCGGAGTACAATTTTCTGGGGGGTGTATTGATATAGGCACAAATTTCGCCCATTTGGCAAACGTGTGCTTACATTTGAGGTAATGTACTTGAATTAATTATTTAAAAATCGTGTAAAATATTGTTTGTTGGAAAACAGTTTATTACTTACATACTTTCAGATATTTTGATCTACTAAGAGTTCAATTTTTTATATTTTATAATAGTTTGAAAAAATAAAATATATTATTTATATTTGTTTTAAAGTTTTTAATATCTCCTTATTAATCATATTGTTTCATTTTTAAGGTCAAGTACATTTGGGCTACACTTGAAGAAAAAGACACCGAGGGCAAGCCTTCAATAGAATGCTGTGAAGAACTGAAAGAGCAGCTTGTCAAACTGGAAAGAAGAGTATGGGACATGGAGCATCGCCTCGCGAACATTGAAAAGAAACTTTCAGGCCAGACCGCCCAAAGACGGTATGTAATTGTGGAATGTTCATTATTAGAAACGTTAAATTTGATAGACTGGTTTGCTCTTCATCATAGGCTGATAGTTTCTGTGCCAAGCAACTGGTAATCTCAAATAGTAGGTTCTGTGTAAAGAGTCTTTCTCTTGAAATCATTTTTTATAAGCTTTTGGTGGTGTGTGTACTAGAAAATACCGATTCCAATTGGGTACGTTCAATGCGCAAGGGATACAATTAATATGATACATTAGTTAATTTTGTAGCTACTAGTAATTTAGATTTATTATTTAATAGTATAAAATACTTCAGGAGTTTTACCCTTAACATTGCTGGAACCACAGTGATAGATGCGAGTCATCGATGTTTTACAATTTAACCGTTAGCATGTAGTTGTCTGTGTGTATTTATTAGTTGACTAGTGCATGTACTCATGCTTTCAAATGCAGACCTTTGTGATATTCATACAATGGTATAAAGACTTATATTTAGGGTACCATGGAATAATATGAAGGTTGCACATTTACAAAGATCATAAACAACTACCTGAGTAACATACTAAAAGTTTTGTGAAAACAGTTTTTCTAAAGAATTTTATGAGATACAAGGTTAAGAGATATACTACTTCAAAAATATGGAGTTTGATTTCACGCGGTAAGTCGTGGTCTTCAAGTTGTGATGACTTAACTCTGCATTCTCTCTTCACAGAGGCTTCCGAGTGCTCTTCAGCGTGGCAACCACGGTTAGCCATGGGTATTGCTCATTGGGAAGCATGACATACTTAACCAGGAAATGTTTGAAGTCGTGGATCATGTGTGTGATTAGACATCTGTCGTTACGGACTAAAAACGCATGCTTTAAGCGTACCGTAAAACGGGGTGAATAGGATCACTTTTCATGTTCCTGTATTAAGTTCAAAGTCCTGTGTCACTTCAACCAGTCATGGTAAAGTGATGAAACAAAATCCATTTTGTGGGTCTTGGTCTGTAGGTTTGAATCCTATTTCTGATTTACTGTAAATTGTTAAAAGGAAATTTTAATTTTTTTAATGCCTTGATCCTATTGCTCTGATAGTCAGGGTGAATAGGATCAGTTATGCAATTTCCATTAATTAAAGCATTAAGATGCTCGTTGTGTGATTAAGACCACGTAATTCATTTTTAAAAAATGTTTGCAAAATAGAAAACTGAAATACAAATACTACTGCAATTATTGTATGTATAAAATCTTACACAAAATTGATATAAAAAATAAACAGGCAAAATAATACAACTAATTCTAAGTACAAATGGTCAACAAAAAATGTGAGTTGTCCCCTTCGAATTTTGGAGATTTTTCTCTCAACTTGAACAGGAGTTACTTCACATATATCATGTACATCTGGGTAAACAAACATGTTTTCTTTCAAACCATCTTTTGGAGGCACTTCATAGGTAGTAGGGATTCAGAGGCGATAAGAAGTTTCCCTATGAATCTCCTGTTTCCCTTATTTAAGTCAAATTTGTGTCAGTTTGTGTAATGCTGCGCCCTCTCTTCACAGCAGCAATGGCTTGCTCGAATTCATCCTTGCTCCCCTTTATGTAGGCTTTCCCACGAGGATCAGAGATATAATTTCGAGGCGTTTTAACTTCTCTGTAAGTTTAAATGTACAAACAATTCATATAATACATAACAGGAAGTATTATTTAACCATCTGCAAGTCTGATTATAGTCTCTTTCTTCTGATCCCATTCACCTCGTATCGTTAGAAAGTGTGTTCGTTCAAACAAAAAATATTAATATTGAGAAATTTATTTAACACTTACCAAAATCAGAGAAACGGCTTAACTCAGGATAAAATTTTTTGGTAGAAGCATGCTTTTCGATAATACTGAAGTCCAGAACACACTCCACAGAAATCGAAGTTTTGACACCTATGTAAATATGGGATTTCCCGCCCACATGTGGTCAGCATGCTGGAAGTCAGGGTGACCACAATTGCAACACAAAATAGCCCTCAGTGCATACCACGATGGCTAAACTGGTGACTGGCGCTCTTATTTGCAATTTTTATTTCTACTTTGTCATTTTACGAGTTTTAAAAGTTGTTTACTGGATTTGATCCTATTCACCCCTTTTCACGGTACGTTTAAGAATGCTCTAAATTGGGGGAGGGGGAACGCACTACTGAACTAAATTTCATTGCACTTGCATAAAAAATACACAGAACATTTAAACATAATTATACTGTGAGAAACACTTATGAATTTGTTGCGTCAATCAATCAATATCGTAAACATCAAATAATAAAAAGGTTTTAAATACTTTAAATAAGCTCAAAAGTTCAGACAAGAAGTGACAGTGACAAGTGTTTTATTTGCTGTCTTTAGGCCTGAAGATGGAGCAGAAAGAAGCAGTGTGGCAGGCCCAGAAAGTCCCGCTGTTCCGATGTATGGTGCAATGACGTCAGATGAGATTATAATCTCTCTTAGAAAATGACATCGAAAATATAAAGAAGCAGTGTCTAGAATCGCAACAGACTACACAAGAATTCAATTCTATGAAAGGTAAGATATATAATTAATTTCTCCTCCTTTCTTTCTCTCCCTCTCTCTCGGTGATATGCTTTAAACGCTTTATCGCACCCCCTAATAAGCTACCATCTGTATGAATGGCCAATATGTCTAACTTGGTTAATACGTTTTAAAGTAACATCAACTCTTTTATTCTAGGTGGTACACCGTTGGATGCTTATTGTAAATGTTTACACGATATGAAAAATGTGAAAAATGCTGTAAGTTATTCAACTTTTCTATGGAGGTTATTACTTACTTGTATTATTTTCATTGTAATCATTGCATTCCATTATGTTGTATATTCACATTATTTTCCATCCAATTGTAGCTGGATGTCTTGTGTGCGGCAAATGGGATGATTTTGAAAAAGGAGTAAAAGTCGATTTCGTTGATCCCGCGAAGTTTACCCGACTACAAGGCAAAAATGAAGAATTAACAGAACAAATACGCAACATACAAGCAGCAACAACACAACAAATTGAGAATGTACAAGAACAGGCAAATGACATTGAACGAGAGCTTGGACTGTTGGTAGAAAGAGTTAATGCTGGGCTGTTGGTGCAGAAGGTTTTGCTCAAGTACGTACATCTTCCCGTCATTTTAGTACAATCAAGAACACTTTGAAAATTGTAGAAGTTATCCTCTCTTGAAATCTAATAAGATCAATGTATTGTTATATGCTAATTTGTATGACAAACATAGACCAATTAATATTTTATCAATATAATGTATAATATACCTTTTTATTTGAAATAACCAAATTATTAGTTTATCGTGCCATTGTGTTGCTTTCCATATTCTAAAAAAATAAAAGATGACATGAAAATAGATATCGGACAAATGATAAGCATTATTCAAAGTTTGGATCAATCAGCAGCCACATCAACTTACCCTAAAAATACTGTCAGTTACTAGCAAAACAAAAAATAAAAGGTTTTACAATCATCTACATCCTAGTATATCACTATTCATGATGTGAGATAAGCTTCTTTGTTTTTACACAGTTTACATTTAAATACATAAAGAAGTTATAATAACATTTTGCTTGTATGAAATTTAAAACATATTAAGGTAATATTTATTACTTATTTCTTTCATTTAAATTGTTTTATGTAGAAATTATCTACTCTTTTCATTATACAGTACAACTTTCTCAAAGCAGAACCTTAAGGATCCAGAATTTTTTTCTGTATTTGTCAAGATTCTTCTTTATGCAAAGTAATACTGTAGAATTTGTGATTGGTAGGACTGCGATTTAAGCACATTCCACAGATTTCTGCATTATACACATTTCGCATTGAGCAAGTTTTACTGTAATATTAAATATGCAAACCATTAGGACCACCAGGCAATTGAATCAAGAAGAAGGTTTAGTCACAGAGCATCACGCCTGCTGGAGGGGAACCCGCAACTGTATTTTGATTTTTCTCAAAATTAAAATTATTTTCGAAATAAGAAGCTATACTAGCTTGCCTATGTTTCCCTTGGGGCAATTATGAGTAATTCAGACTGCTCCCGATCAGAAACAACCTGATAATTTCAGAGCTACGTGGAAATGAACCAACAACAATATCCACAGCCAACCACATTACTGTTCTTTGTGTTTGTATAGTCAAATAAAAATAGTTTTTGGCATTAAAAATGTCGCTCATTTGTTCTGGTAATTGTAGCTTTGAAAAATAAAATGGGATAGAAATGCATTCCAATATATCTTTAGTTGGAACTTGAATTATATCTTGTCACAAAAATAAAAGATGACATGAAAATAGATATTGGACAAATGATTGGCATTTTTCAGTCAAAGTTTGGATCTATCAGCAGCCACATCAACTTACCCTAAAAATACTATCAGTTACTGGCAAAACAAAGAAAAAAAAAGGTTTTACAATCATCTACATCCTAGTATATCACTATTCATGATGTGAGATAAGCTTCTTTGTTTTTACACAGTTTACATTTACAAGAAATTATAATAACGTTTTGCTTGTATGAAATTTAAAACATATTAAGGTAATATTTATTACTTCTTTCATTTAAATAATTGTTTTATGTATCTAACTTAAATTACTTATTTTTCAGGACTTCTCTGGAATGAATGAACTCTACAACAAGATTCAGATGATACAGTGCGATATGGAAATAATATCAAATACTTCTGCAAGACTAATGGAAGAAAGGGATGAAAGAGCCAATCAGTTACAAGTATGTTTTGTAATAAGATTGCAAGTAAATGATTAAAAACTAGCTTAGCTTGAAGACTCATTTGAAAATTTGGTATTAATGCTCTGCAAGTTCATAAAATGAAGAAAAAATTAAAACAGTTGCCTGACTCGTCTATGCTGAGGCTTAGAAATTTGTTGAAAAATATGTCTAATTAATTTTAATTACTATTTAATTTTATTATGATCGTTAATCTGAGAAAATGAGTCACAATTCATGTTGTGTCCTTCAGACAATTCACAGCGTTTCACCGCTGTAGACACCTTGAAATCTTCCGATAGCAAATTTTTCTAGAATTCTTTCAGAATATTCTACAAGGGTCCGGCTATAGTTATTTACGTGATTAGTACAGAATGTGAGTGTTTGGCATTCGAATGAAATGTTAATGAATGAGCAAGTCCGGCATTTTGAAACAAGTACGCCAAATACATTTTCGTAAGAGTTGCGTTCATATTTGGGGGCGTTCACAACAATTATTTTGTTTTTCAACGAACCGTATGCTAAATGTAAAATATCTGTAATATCATCTGAACGAATACAGATTATATTTATTCCCGCGACCCCTCGGTTCGAGATTACTATGGCACTACTGCTTTAGCGATCTCGGCTACGGGACCGACAACCATGACTTATCGGCGGTGACCAGACGCCGAAAGAATTTCGTTGGATCTGCACAGTACTTGTTAACCAACTGTTGGTGTATGTCCACACTCTTCTGTTTCTGCGCGATAGTGAGGGTGTGGGGCACCCATTCTGCACACACCATCTTGAAATCCTCATGAATGATGGTGTAGAGGGTCCCCGAGTAGACCTTTTGCCTTCTCAAACGTGATTCGCCTGTTCATCAAGTCATTGACGCATTGGGTATTGGTATCAAGTTGGTTGACGTGCAGATCCTGGACACCCAGTGCTTTTGTGTTTTCAAGCACAGTCCCTGCCGTCTCTATACCCTTCGAAACAGAGATCAGCTTTATGATGACTCCCACATATGGCTACTAACCTCTTGTGGATGCCAGAAGCAGGACTTCGTTTGAATTGCTTTGGAAGTTTTCAAGTGATGGCTGAAATGCTAATAGGGTAGAAATTGCAAAATATTACGTGACTGTTCCCAATAATGCGGGAAAGTGTGTCCTGTTGTAGCGTCTCTTCTTATTCTTTAGCCTCTTTCCCATAACTACGGGGTCAGCACTAATGGGTGCGAGCTCAATTTTTATTAATTTTTTCACCACTCCATTTTTATGTAGATTTGGCAATGTTTTTATGGCCGGATGCCCTTTCTGACGCCATGTTGTTGCGTCTCTCGTTTAAAATTTAGTTTTGCCCGTTCCACATAATTGTCTTTTACGATTTTTAACAATAGAAGTTGCAGTGCACAGCGTTTCAAGTTTTTTGAACACTTCTTACTTCAATGGATTTGACTTGAGAATAGAAATTTTGAACGTGATAATTTTTTCCGTATGCCGGGCCATTTTCATCCTGAATCTCTGTCCGATTTCTCTGATTTTACTTTTAATATTCACCTGTAGTCTGGAACATAATTCTAGCAGCTTCTCTGATGGGAAGTTTTCCGTGGTTTCTCCGATCAAGACCAGGCGAATGCTAGAGCGGTATTCTAACAAACGGGCCAGCGCCCGCCCGCGATTTTTGTCTCCCTGTATCTTTCTATCCTCTCCGCTTATATACAAGTCTATGCAGTAAACCACCACGTGTCAGGAGATTAGTCGGAAACCTAAGAGCTTGCCCCGACCACTGAGGAAATAACCATGGTGTTATTTCCGCCATGGTCTCGAACTAGGGCGGTGTCCCGTTAGGGAAGATACCTGGAGAGAGGAAATCACCCGGAAGCCGACGTGAATCTCGCTATTTAGCGGCGAAAGAATAAGCACCATCTTCCGAGATAAAACATTCACCACACTAACGGGACTAGTGACAAAAGCATTGAGCGTGCCGGGAGCCAATTAATCAATCAACCCGCTGTTATCTGACCGCATCGTTTAATGTAAATAAACATACATTTTATTTATACAGTTATACACAATACAATTTTATTTATACAGTTATATAATCAAACCGGGAGACGTGGCTCAGGGCGTCAACTGATGTCTCAGCAGTGCCTCCGGCCGGGAGGCCGTGGGTTCGAGTTCTGACGGGTGGCAGGATTTTCGTCGCTAGCTTATCAGCTAGGTCAAATTCAGCCGCTGTCTAGAGGAGAATTCTAGCGGCCGGCTGCTCTGAACGGTAGTTTTCAGAGATTTCTCCAATCAACACCTGGCGAATGCGGGAAACCTAACAACTCTAACAAACGGGCCACGGACCGGGCGCGATCTTTCCTCCTTCCTTGTCCTGTCCTCACCCTTCGTTTCCACACACACTCCACTATCACACTTGTCGGGAGGCCAGTCGGGAGCTTAGAGCTTTTCCTGGCTGGGGCAATGCCGCGCTGGTGGGATATACCTGGTAGGGGAATATCCCCGCCGGCCGACTATACCGACAACCGACGGTACGTCGGTATACTTGTGGAAAGTAATTCCTGGTTTTCCCGTACGGGTTGTACAGCCGTTAGCCACACAAGTAACCATAGCGAAATGTTACTATTTTGAACAAGGTTTTTAAATATTAAAAACTATGCCAAACAACACAACTGAACACGATCACAGCTACAAGCTACAGAGCACTCACGTGGTTTGCTTATGCTACAAGCTTTCTGGACTCACCAATATGGCGGAGGTGGCTTAAGTTTATGACGTCATGCCATCTCCATATATTCATAGTTCCATGAGTACAGTAGACAGTGACAGTAAAGCGTCAGTGTGGTCACATCAAGCACAAAATTGAAAAAATAAGAATTAAGATTCACGTATTTTTACACTTGCAGAGCGTGGTCACAGAATAGTTAGTATATAGTATACTTATAGTATCTATTCTGTGGCGTGGTGTTTATGCTTTCTAGTGTGTAGGATTAGAACAAAAATAATTTACTTCTTTTCTCTTAATTAATACTTTAAAGAATAAGTTGAAAACATCTTATTCATGTAACACAGTACATTTCACACATTACATTTAGCAATGTAACATGAACCGGTATTTTTTGATATCTGATTTAGTGGGTAGATTTTTATTGACTATTAATAGTCAAATTTCTGACCACTATCAAAATTTTGCAATTTTCTCTGGCAAGTACTGGAAAATAAATTAACAATACTGTGGCAACTACTATAAAATAAATTAAATAAAATAATTAATAAAAACAGAACAAAGTAGGAATTGGACAGATTTTAGGCAAGTGATATATTTAGAAACACTTGCTAATCACCCAGTATGTAGAGAAATATTGCCCAAAAGTGGAGAATAGTTTTCAATGTAAAATTAATGAACCCAATTTGATTGAATGTTAATAAAGTTTATTCCTTAAAATATTCTTTATAATGCATTAGTCCCTGCTTTTAAAACCTCTTATCAAATGATTATTTACAAACATTTAAGAAAAATTGAGCAAAAATATAAGGATACTGATGTAATTAAAAAAATCATTTTAGTCTCTGGCTGTACAACTTGAAACCCTGAGAAACATCAAAGCAGATCGAGAAGAACTTGATGAAGCATTGCTTGATAAGGCTGACCAAATTGCGGTCAACAGGAAAGTGTCTCATGACCAATTTGATAGCGCATTAGAAGATTTGTCCAGAGGATTGGAAGACGCCGTGACAAAGCTCACACAACAAGTAAATGGAAACTGTTTTAGATATATTTTTATTGTTCATAAAGAATTATAGAATGTACTTTGAAGTGTTTAAAAGATATTTTTCTTGAGAGAGGATTTCAAACCCCTGCTTTGAATGTTTAGGAGGCACTGTGGCAGCAAGCTCTCGATGAAATTCAAAATGAAATTGGAAATAAACTCGATAGACAGGAAATGGGTCCTCTGAAAGAATTCGTGAATAAGAAACTTAAAATGTTACATGAAAGATTGAAGAATTTAGCAAAAGTAAGGAAGCAAGCAGAAGCAGCAGGCACAAAAAAGAAACTGTTTACGTAAGTGTAAACATTAAAAATGGTTTCTTAATTTCCTTATAGACTTCCTTAGAATGCCTTCTGAAATCCTAATTATTTAAATTTATTTAGCTTATTAGAGTTATTGCTATTAAAAGTTTAAACAATTTTTACAGAGATGTCAACTGCATATCATGTGATGTTGATGCTGTAATGAAAACCGAACTAGAAGGAAATGTTCCTATTCCTCCAGCACTACCTCCTCATCGAAGTATGAAACCATTCTTAACATACGAATTGGATATGATAAGAAAAGAACACAAAAAGTAAGTTTCTTATTTATTCGATCTAAGCACAAAGATGTTAGTAACATCTTGATACTTTAAACCCAAAAGGTAATTTCATTAAAAATTGTTATTATTGAATAACAAAAATGTACATTTTATTTGATCTTATGAGTAGAATAACAAATAATGTAAATTTGCAAAATTTTCAACTTGATGGACATATTTGTTGCTCTCTGGCAATCCTATATTCATATTATTTGTTTCTCGCAGGTTTCCTCCAAAAAATTTGCTTCGTTTGGAAGAAGCACTGATTAATGAACAGAAATCTAAAACAAAAACTGTAGAAGGAAAATCATCTATAGGAAAAAGGTGAGCATAGTTCTAGATTCCTTATTTCGTAATAGGTGAATCTATAGGAATACATCTATGTATTTTAAAATTCAAATATCTACAATTAACAGCAAAACCTGCATCAATATTTTGAGAATTTTTTATGATTCTAATACATTTAGGTAAAGGAAATTAAAAACAAGAGATAAAGCCTCCGTATAAGAAGGCTTTCGGTAAACAATGGCACAGCAAAAGGGTCCCAAGAAATGCTTCGCATATTCATTTAGACTTTTATACACTAATAATGTTTTAAATTCTTTCTGCTGCCAATCATTTTAATGACTTTAGGAGCCCAAAAATAATTTAGAGCAAATTCGGAATAAAAGGAAAATTTAGTGAAATTGGAAACCCTAGCAGCTCTCTCATTATTTGATTAAAAAAAATTATGAAGCAAATTTGCAGCACATTTTATGACTTTTAAAATTGTACATAAACATTTTTACATCAAGATCAATATTAAAAAGTTATAGAAAAAATATCCTGAAAATTTCGGTGTTTTGGGTCATCAGAACTTTTCTTGAAATATTTCAAATTGGAAAAACATATGACTTTTTTACTAACACCTACATAAATAAAATAAAAATGTTTTACTTAATCTTTTACTAGGTAAAATGACTTATCTTAATAAGGCCTCATTCACAATGCGAACTTAACCGTAATGGTTAGTTCGCAGTAAAATGTACAGTAACTTAGCAGTAAATTATACATGTAAAATAAACATTCACAATGAAGAACCTAAGTTTTACCTGAACCAATCAGAATTCAACGTATTGAATCTTGGTCAATACGTTTTTAGCTTGTGCTTCGACTTTCCTTATCGATTTAACCCTTTTGTATGTGTGAGTAGCTGTCGTGTTTTAATGCTAACATTCATAGTGGAAAGACATGATGGTAGAAAGATGTGGTATACAATTTGATACTGTCTTATAGTTTTATTTCTCGTTAATTTTGTTAGACAACAGACATTTTTTCTATTTTATTTATTTCATAACAATTGAAATTTAATTTTACGTCAGTGTTTTTCCAGTCTTAACCAACTTTTGAGAGCTTTTGCGCCCCCATCTTCAGGTCTAATGAAATAATATAATTCATCTTAATTCCGAAATGTACAACATTAATCTAATTTGAATTCCAGGTAATTAACATATAAATACAACCGTACTGTTTTTTCTCCAATAACGTGTTTTAAGATCCAACAGAAGATATCTCTACTGGTTTGTAGTAACGCCGGCGAAGTTTATCCGATTTTTTAAATCGACTAAAAAATTTCAATTTTTAAAAATGTTTTTGAAATTTAGAAAGGTATTTCTAAAGAATATTCATTTTTTAAGTACCAATTTAAGAAAGTAGAGATAACCTGTTTGTTGCGAACAGTTATCTTGCTAGCTGAGTCTCGTATTTTCGGGAACTGAATTGAAGGTGATTTCGAGCTGTGTGTGGGCCAGGGGAAGGGGAAGTCTTATTCTACAATGAAACTTGTATTTGTTTCTGATTATGTTTCTCTTGCAATTCTTTAATTATATTATAGTTATTTGTAAATGAGTTAACTCTCATAGAATTCATGGTCTGCCGAATTTTAATCTTGTAACGTTTCATTATTATTTTATCATTCGTACCTTCGTATCGTACCTTCTCTCCTCTGCTAGAATCTGCGGGTCATTGAATACTACTTGATGGCATCCCTATGTATTAGGACAAAGCCAAAACTTCGGACGGGATGTATGTCGTATATTTTCATGTTTAATGTATCTAGCCAGGTAAGGATTTTCCTATTATACAAATTTCTACGTTATTTCGTATTTGAATTTTCAGAGATCATCTGTGCAACCGCTATTGTGGAGGCAGTCACACAACGACAACGCCATATCAGAGGGTCACAAGAGTGGGACACTTCGTGACTTGCCAAGGAACAGGATTAGAAGCGGTTCAGCTCTCTCCTGAGCGATGCCAACCAGTGCAAGACACTTCTGGGAAAGCTGATAAAGGCGATATCAAGAGACATCCTCAGACAACGAAACCCAACAAGAAATAAGGAAATAAATATAATCAGCTAATGGCCGATGAAGGCGATATCAAGAGACATTCTCAGACAACGTAACCCAACAAGAAATAAGGAAATAAAATATAATCAGCTAAAGTTAATTCACGTTACTGTATCGTCTGCAGTGTATTGATCATGATATAAGATATTTGCACAAAAATTCTGATGTATTTTATAGGAATTATAAATCGTATTTCTTATGTCGCAGTTTTTCAATTAAAAAAAGGGCTGCAACAGAACAGATGTAAACAACTTCTTACTGATGTTCCCGAAGTTTCCAATTTTTTAATTTCTCACAAGTCTCTTAATAGAGAGAAGAATAAATGGTATCTACTGTGCATCCTCGTGTTCAGCGCTGCCCTGAGCCATCCAGCCCAGTTCTGCCTAGCACTACACTTGTTATGTTCGCTACGAGCATCATTGCTAACATTATCGGTTGCTAAGGGTAGCTCTGAAGAGGTGCATTTTGCCAACTTCCAGTAAAAATGCCGACCTTCAATTACTCAAAGTCTAATTGAAATTAATCAAAATGTTATTTGAAGATGATTTTATGCGGGTCTTTAGAAACAAATAATTTCAGGGGTATTTCCGCCAAGTTTTTGTGATATTCATGATAACCTGAGAGTGAACAGTTCAATCTAACTTTGAAGAGTCGGGCAGAGATGAGGAAAATCATTTTTCCGAAAGACAATAACTTTTCTGTTCTTTTGAAAGTCAGATACAAAATTTCATTAAGATCAAAATAAATCTGTAAAGGATGAAGCGTAATAAGTTAAGTGAATCAGGCCAAAGACCAATTTGGGATACTTCCAAACAATAATAATACTCTCAAAATTATGTAGAATTCAAAAATATTTATCATATTGTTGATATATATTTTCAACGAACGTATTTTCGCAGTTTTGTCATTTTCAATGCTTTATCTCAGCAGAAAATTGAATTCCGAATACAACCTAATGAACTCTATTATATTTCCTATGTTAAAAATTGATTTCTAATTTGGTTGTATAAGGCGTATATTTAAAGGAAGATTACTTTTTTCTATTTATTCACACTTTTTTTTAGAATTTTGTGGTTAAACTAGTGGAGCTACCAAAGTGCATATTTTATCGCACTGTTTCTAAATGCTCCTAAATGCTATTACACCACATATAAACCAGCAAAGGTGTTTATAACTAGCAATTTTTTTCCGCACCGCGACCCGAACTCAGATTTCCAGAGTCAACGTGCCGCCACTCATGCCACTATGACACACAAGCGCCGTACGGATCGAATTCGACAGAGGCATAAAAGATAAATGCCCAATTCATGTAAAAATAGTTATTTATATATCAAGGGCGTTAAGTATAGTAACGCCCGTGGTGCATTCAAAACTTTATGGTTTACTAGTTCGTTGCTGAATAAAACGAGAATTCAAAACATTTTATAATATTTCTTGCGTCTGAAATGAAAATGCGCATTGTAATAGTCATTTGACAGTATGACGTCAGATGAAAACAAACAGTGCACATTTAATTTCTATTGCATAATCGTTATTGGGCGGATTTGTTCGTACAAAATGAATATTGTGAAGCTCCTGCGGAAATTCTCGCAAAAGCTAACAAAACTACCGAGATTAAACTGTACATTCAGGCACTTATACTATCTCATTGAAAGCCAGCAGCAAAGAAGTCCTTTGGTTGCTGTCGCAGCCAACGTGTATCCTCATAGATTACGGCATCTGTATCAAAATGACGGCCACTCAAATGATTTTTTAGGGGCCCAAACACATGAAAATCACTGGGAGCTAATTCTGGGCTATACGGTGGATGTTCCAAGCGTTCCCAATGAAATGTTCGAAACTGCTCCTGCGTTGGTCTTGCTATGTGAGGACGGGCATTGCAATCCGGAAGAATCACACTCTTATGACAGGAGTCCAGGCGCTTGCGGCGAATGGTCTGTCGGTGTTCCCGCAGAGTGGTGCAGTACGACGCGGCATTCACAGTTTCACCAAAGGGCATTCACAGTTTCACCATAATCTATGAGGTTACACGTTGGCCACGACAGCAACCAAAGGACTTCTTTGCTGCTGGCTTTCAAGGAATTGTAATGAGATGGGATAAGTGCCTGAATGTACAGGGTGATTATGTGGAAAAGTGAAATAAATGTCAGAAAGTTACTTTATTTTTGCCTCAATTCCGTTTTGCGACTTATTGACTTGCCCTCGTATATTTTGGGGCAGTTAAGCAGTTTACCATTTGCATTAGTATGAGGAAGTGCAAAGGTAAGAAACCTTATCACAGATATTGTTCACCTCTCTTAAATTTATTTTATTTATTTTGGGAACATCACCTTTACGCTCTAAATTGAACTTGCAAATTGAAAGGTTTTATTCTTAGTGATTGATTATTCTAATGGTGAATACTGTTGTTTGCTTGACTAAAAGGATTATATTAACTTGTCCAATTATAGTGTTCATGTACATAATTGGGGCAGTTAAAAGTGTATTTTTTTACTTTCTCGTATACGTACGTATACATGGAGTGATATACGTAGTATATGGAAAGTTATGTAACGCTGCGCGAAAAAATGGCCAATTTTCGCCAGAAAAAAATTCGTTGCCGGGCCGGAAAAGTAGATAAAACCAGTTGCTAAATTAAGAAAAAAATCCCCTAGCACGTGGTATAGCCAGAACTCCTCTTTTGTCGGTCCTTGATACCGAAAAGTCAATTGAAAGGAAAACGTCCGTCTGTCTGCCTGTCCGTCCGTCTGTCCGTCCGTTTGTGAACACTGCTAGCGCCTAAACCATACGTACGATTTCTTCCAAAATGGATATTCCCCAGTCGATCTGGTTCTGGTTGAAGCTTTGAGATTTTGAAAAAGATTCTGTAACATTTAGGGGTACTTTACATGAGGCCCCTCGGATATTTTCAATACTTTCTCAAAAACGGCTCCAAACTTTCTTTAAATTTCTTGTAAGAGTAGAATAAAATACACTTAAGGTGGCATAGGTCCGATTTTCACGGATAACTCTGAATTTTCGAAAATTGCAAAAGTTTAAATTTTTTCGGCGTCTTTCTAGAATTACAAAATTGCAGATTGAGATTTTTCTTTTAAATAAAATTTGTTCACCATAGTGAGTTCTTTCTTTAAGGTCATGTACATTTTGTTGAAAATGTTAGTAGTTTTCGCCTAATATTGAGTGTAATATGTGCAATTAAAAAAAAAACAAAAGATTTTCTCAAAAACAGCTCCAATTTTTTTCTTTAAACTTTTGGTAGAGATAATGCTAACTGTACCCCATGAGATGACATAAACTACATTTCGCTCTATTCTTTTGTTTTCCAAAAATTGCAAAACTTTAATTTTTTTGACTTCTCTCACGTTGTTAATATGTACATTAACGGCGATTTGTTGACATATTAACGAGTACATGTGCTTTAAATAATGTCAAGTAAAGTTTCTCGAAAACACAATCGTTTTCAGTGAAAAGTAGCTTAAAATTCCGCATTTTCAGAAACGCTCAAACGCCATTTTTCTCATATATGGTTGCAAATTTTTTCTTCAAACTTTTGTAACGGATATTGCTAATTACACTCTTCACTAAGACGTCAAGTTAATTTTGAGGTTTTTTCAAAATTACATAAATGTTTTTTTTAAGATCTCTCACATATTTAATATGCACATTACCAACAATTTGTAGAGATTATTATATTTGTGAGTGTAAGTGCTTCAAATAACTTCAAATAAAGTAATTTGAAAACTCAAAATTTTCTGTGAAAATGAGCTTCAAATTTCGCATTTTTAGTTGCGCTAAAACGCAATTTTCTTTAAAACGGTTGTTAGCACATTTTGGTCGGCGCGGACAAGTTCCTGCGACTTCCGCCCACCTGGGCACTCTTTGGGGTACTTCCCGCTAATTATAGGAGTTCCATGCTAGACCAGGGTGTCATGGGGGCGCCAATTCCAAAATTCGCGCGTCCCACTTAAAAAAAATCGATCATCAATCCATCAATCAATGAAATGGAATGAAGACATTAATTAAATCATTGTTTCCCCGCGCCTTGATGCATGTGACAGTTCTTCCGCCGCCCTGCCAGGTTGCAATCAGCTACCCTCGCCGCCGACACCGGTGACGTCACTACATCACCACCGTCACCGCCGCCACCAACACCATCGCGCCGTCGCGCCCGTATCTCTCCCCCCGCCTACGTCCGCCCCCCGCCGCCAGCTAGCCGGCTGCCCGCCCCTCTGCGCCCTGCCCGGGGTCGGAACCCGGGGCAGCGCCAGAACACGCGCGGACAGCGGGCGACACAGCTGGTGGAGAGTGGGCCAAGCGGAAGGAGCTATGGTGGACCGGGAGCATGAAGCATCCACGGCGGTGAAGGGCATTTTTCACGCTTTCTGCATTTGAGACCCTCTACTAGACAGCGGTGTGATTTGTAGGAGCGGTGGTGATGTGACAGTGGTGTGGTTCGACAACCCAGCCATGTGTGCCTCGTAACCTTTCAATGTTACATTCATTTGGTTTTTGCTTGCTGTGTTAGTCAGGTAGCATCGCTTGGTCAGTGTGTGCCTTTAATTTTGTGTTTCGCAACACTGCAAGAGTTTTGTGAAATTGTAAAAGTTTTTTTTGTATTCTTTGACATTTTATGGTGCCGAAACCCGGGAACGAATATTTCGTTCGTTGGTAACACTGACCTGCGAAGATGCTCCATGGAACGATGTGCCATGCAGCCGTGGTCCACGCGCGCGCGTGCGTGTTTTCTTAATAAAAAAAAGGCAGAATTACAGTAGAATCATTAGCAGTGCTGTTGTTAACATTTACTTGTGTTATGTGCGCTTTGTTTTATGCGGTTTGTATGGTGCAAATTAAAGCATGTTCTTGGTTACGCCTTTCCAATTCCTGGAAATCTTATGCAGCTTTCCTAACCTCATATTTCACGTTCCTGATCTTAGGTTCTCAGGTTTGTAGGTTCTCAAGTTTGACGATAGTTACATAGCTCATTTTGCTTATGAAAGTGGTGTTGACTTCCAATTAACAAATACATGTCGGTACTTAAATTTTAGATGGTTTTTCGCGTATGAAACTTGATACCCTTTAAATGCTATTGTGAATTATTTCAGTTCTTTTCATTAGTAAGCAAGCTTATTTAACCATGTCTCAGTCAAAGGTACGGGCTAAGGAGCCAGGTGCAGTTGAATTAAGATTATCACAAAGGTGGAGTCTCGCTATTTGGGAAATTTCACGAATTGAAAGTAATTTGAAAGCTTTGCAACCAGCAACGGTAGCAAGTCTCGCGTGCTTGCGAGATAGGTTATGTGAGGTTTGGAAGGATATCGAAGCTCTTAAAATGGATGCGATCAGCTCCACAGAGTTCTTTGGCACGATTCATGAACAAAATTTTTCGCAATGTGAAAATGCTTACTTGGCTGTAAAACAGCTATTGAATGAAAACTACGAGCCCTTTGAAAAGCCTCCTACTGTTGCCTCGGCGTGTCATCATGCCTCGCTACCGAGCATTAAAATTCCAAAATTTGATGGAAGGTATAGAAATTGGCAACGTTTTCGTGATTTGTTTACTCAATTAGTCATTAATCAGGTACAGATACCGGACTCGCAAAAGTTGGTGCATTTAATGAGTAGTCTTGAGGCCGAACCTCTGAAGTTGATTTCTGTGCTCACAGTATCAGACAGATCCTTTCAACAGGCCTGGGCTTTATTAAGAGATCGTTATGATGATAAATCAAAAATTTTAGAAGAGCACATTCATGCTCTCTTCTCCTTTCCTTCCCTCAAAATTGGTGATGCCTCCTCCTTAAGAGAATTGCACAATGTAGTAACTTCTCACTGGCTATCTATGTCAGCAATTCCCACTACAGTCCCTATGGCTGAAATAATAGTACAATTTTTAGTGCCTCAGTAAATTGGATAACAAAACAAGGGAAGCATTTTTCCTTGCTAAAGCAAAAAATGATATTGTTCCATTGCAAAATGTTTTAGATTTTCTTTCACTCCGGGCAAGAGCCCTAGACATTGCCCCTCTTGCCTAATCCTGATGTGAATTCTGTTTTCAGTTAGTAAATCTAAGCGCCCTACACAATTTTCACACTGCCAAACAGGTGTTTCAGCTGGAAGAGGGGTCATCAGCTCAAGCCTGCATTGCCTGCAGTTCTGGAGAGCACCACTTTTCGCCCTGCCCTCGTTTCGTACCCTGGCTGTCCAGCAGAGATGGATTTTGTCTCTTCTCATCAACTCTGCTACAACTGTCTTCGAAGGAAGGGTCCTTCTCATCATTGCTCACAGCGAAGTTGTAAAACTTGTGGTAAGAACCACCACTCAATGCTTCATAAATTTTCTACACAAAATGTCCATAATTTGGCATCACCTCATTGTTCTAGTGCTCCCAACACCTCTGCTGGACTAGCATCTGCCACCCAGATTACTGCAAAACAACCACACGATAGTAAGGTTTCCACGTTATCACACTTGGTTCTTAGCCAGACATTTAATATTGGTTCTCTCCTTCCCACAGCCATTGTTAATGCAACAAATGAATTGGGCCAAACCCTGCCAGCCAGGGCATTACTTGATTCTGGTAGTGAAGTTTCCTTGATAACTGAATCACTGGTACAGGCCCTCCGTCTCAAAAGAATTAGGCATAATGCTACTATTCATTCTGTTAATGCTCTTACTTCTGGTTCAAATGCTAGAGTTCATGTGTTAATCTCCTCGCGGTGTTGTAGGTGGAAAAGGGCAATAGAATGTTTAGTGGTCCCTGCTATTTCCAAAGCCACCCCCGGAGGAACATTAATTTAGCTGCCCTGAAGCTGCCTACTGACCTAAAATTGGCTGATGACCAATTCTTTATTCCTAAAAATTAGATATTTTATTAAGCTCTTCTTTATTTTTTCAGGTGCTTAACACTAAGAAGAGCAGCCATTGGTCAAAGCTTTTTATTCTTGATACTAAGTTTGGTAATGTCATTGCGGGGGATCGATTGCCCACACTGTTGCCAAGTGCGGCACCCCCAGATCAGTGCTTTTTCTTAACTGCACACTCTCCTTCCTTAGTCAATGATTATGAGAATGTTTGAAATTCTGAGAGGATTTCCTCTTCCTCGTGATGAAAACTTCTCACACTTGGAGCATCCTTGTGAAAAAAAATTTAATGATGACACCTTTAGGTTGGAGAATGGGCAATTTTGTGCATCTTTGCCTTTTAACGTCCTCCACAATTATTGGGGAATTCACATTTTGTGGCCAACAGTTTTTTGCTTGCTTTAGAAAACAGATTTTCTAAAGATAGAGAATTAAGGCATAATTATGTCAAGTTCATGAGAGAATACATTGAATTGGGGCATGCAGTTGAATGTGTCCAGTAAGATAGCACCTCCTTTCTATTTTATACCTCATTTTTGTGTGTTGAATCCACAATCCCCTACTACACCACTGCGCAGTGGTCTTCAATTGTAGTGCCAAATCTTCTTCTGGGTTAAGTTTAAACGACCTACTCTACGCTGGCCCTAACGTGCAATCAGAGCTCATTGACATCATGCTTAGATTTCGATTGTTTAATGTTTGTTTCACAGCAGACATTGAGAAAATGTATAGAATGGTTCGGGTGCATGATGCTGATACTAAATTTCAGAGAATTTTGTGGCGAGAGAACCCTCACGACCCCATTAAAATTTTTACTTTGCAAACCGTTACTTATGGCATGGCCCCCTCCGCATTTCTGAGTACAAGGTGTCTCAACAAGTTGGCTGAGGAAATAAATGAAATTGATCCTGAGGTGGCTTCAGCCATCAAGCAGGGATTTTATGTAGATGACTTACTGTTTGGGAGTGACTGTGCTGAGAAGGCAGCATCGTTATTTCAAAGGATTGTAAAAGTGCTAAAGGGAGCTCATTTTAATTTGAGAAAGGTTAATAGCAATTCTTCATCGTTTCTGGCCACTCTCAACACCACTCACACACAATACACTTCCACGCCTCTGGCCTCAGACAACACACATAGAATATTGGGTTTGACTTGGAACACTGATAAAGACACACTTTGCATTACATACAGCAAACACTCCGATCCAAACACTTTCAACCTCCCGTATATCACAAAAAGGGTTGTGTTGCACTTAATAGCCTCTATTTATGACCCATTAGGTTTTGTGAATCCTTTTCTTGGTAAAGTTGAAGCTTTTTTCTGCAAAAATTGTGGTCTTTACAGTTGGATTGGGATACTCCTCTTGATTCTGATCTTACTTGTTGTTGGCAGTCCTTGGTTAATGAGATTGTTTTACTGCCATCAATTATATTCCCTCGCAAGGTGTTACCCCAGGGTCACCTTCCCTCTTGTCTAGTAGGATTCTGTGATGCCTCTCATAAGGCGTACGGAGCTGCATTATACTTAGTTAATCATGATTCTGCATCCGTTGCGCATAGCAACTTGTTGTGCTCTAAATCAAGACTTGCTCCCCTGGCAGGGTCGACTATTCCTCGCTTGGAGTTGTGTAGTGCATTGTTATTGGTAGAATTGACCAAGAAGGTAATAAGAGCATTGAGAATTGTGTGTTCTATTAATCATAGTGTATCTTTTTTTCAGATAGTTCTATTGTTTTGCACTGGTTGGTGAAAAGCAATCATAAAGTGGATGCTTTCACTGCGCATAGAGTTTCAAAGATAGTGGCATCCTATCCACTATCTTGTTGGCGCCATGTAAGCTCGAGACAGAATCCCGCTGATCTGCTAACCCGTGGTGTCTCCCCCCAGGCACTGCAACACAGTACCCTCTGGTTTGTAGGACCGCCGTGGCTGAAGCAGCCAGTGTCAATGTGGGCCAAGCCGTTTGTCGATGCTGAGGTAGCGGATAAATGGTAAGGTAGATGCTCTCTGTTGTATGTTCACTGCATACCAAACAAGTATGCCCTCGTCAGATGTAGGTGAAAACCCAAATTCATTTGTTCAAGTGCTGCTTAGCAGATATTCAAAATATCACAAATTGATAAGGGTGTTGGCGCTATGTTTAAGATTCATTAACAATATACGGGCTGCAATTGTTGCTCGCATTGACCTGCTTCGGCTCAGATGCGGAGAAGGGGTTGGTTGGCACCGCTTGAATTGAGAGAAGCCACAGTGGTTATTATAAGGCTCATTCAACTAGACATGTACCCCCTTGAATATAAGGCACTTTCAAAAGAAAAGGGATTACCTCCCAAGTCATCGCTCCTTAGCTTGAATCCTTATCTAGGCCCTGATGGGCTTTTACGGGTGGGTGGCCGTTTAATGAATTCTCAGGTGGAGAGGTTTAAACAAGCATCCTATTATACTTCCGCCTAACCACAAATTTACCGTCCTGTTCTTAGAAATGATACACCTCGCATTTCTACATGCGGGCTTAGCATTGATGATGGGATGTGTGCGCCAGCAGTATTGGATTCCCTTCCTAAGACGGGTAGCAAAGAAAGTAATCAATGCTTGTCTGACTTGCAAGCGTTGGCGCGCAATTCCTCTTGGCCAGATTATGGGTTCATTGCCCCCTAGCCGCGTAAATCCTTCTCGGCCATGGGCTCACACATCCTTAGATTATTGTGGCCCAATTTTGACAAGGCCGTCTCTCACGAGATCAAAAGTGTCTCAGAAGACTTGGATTGCTGTATTTATATGCCATTCCACGAAAGCTTCGCATTTAGAAATCGTCGAAAATCTATCCTCCTCTCAATTCATTGCGGCCTTTGAACGTTTTGGTTCGAGAAGAGGTTATCCTGTGCACATGTACAGTGATAACGCTAGTACATTCAAAAGTGCTAGTCGTATCCTAGCCGAGGCTAATCGCGTTGTTCTTTCCGCTCGGGATTTAGAGGTTATCACCAAATTTTTATCAGTGCAGGGTACCTCCTGGCACTTTTGTCCCACCTACTCTCCGCACCGAAACTCGTTAGCTGAGGCTTGTGTTAAAAGTCTAAAATTCCATTTGCGTCGCGCTTTAGGGCAACAAGTTGTGCCCTTGCTTACATTGTACACCCTCTTAGCCAAAATAGAAGCTTGTTTAAACTCAAGACCGCTTGAAGTCACGTCTACAGATACGGATGTGAATTGATTTTGACCCCGAATCACTTAGTCTACGGGCACGCGCTTAATAATTTTCCTATAGATACTGACTCGCCTCTTGTGCAGATAACTCCTGCGCAACAATTCCGCCATTTAAATAACAAATTAGCAATAATTTGGAAATATTGGTCTCGAAACTACCTTCACACCTTGCAACAAAGGGTGAAGTGGAAAAGGGAGTCACCACCATTAGGTGTAAATGATTTAGTACTTTTAATTGAGGAATCTCCGCCCTCTCAATGGAAATTAGGTGTAGTGGAGAAATTGTTCCCTGATCAAGCCGGGGTTGTGCGTACTGTTGAAGTACGAACTAGCCAGGGTAAATTATTGCGACCAGTACACAAACTATGTGCACTGGCTAGATCCTCCCATGAATAAGCCCCAACCATTATATTTATCTCTACTCCTTCCCCCTCGGTCGACCAGAGATGCTCAGCTGATTTTTTCTTTCTCTTTGCCGTCTGGTAATAAGGCGTGCCATTATTATTTTATAGGTCATACTGTGTGGGCCTGCCACTTGGCGTTTTTTTTTTAATTCTTTGTTGTACTAATTGGTGTATAATTTTTTGATTAAGCACTGCTACAAATTCTATGTGATTTTGTTACTTCTAGGTTAGGATAATTGTTACGAGGTACTCAGTAATGGTTAGAGGTGATTACAATATGTACGCTAGGCAAACGCCTATGCTTTCGTTTGTTGTATGCCCTCCTCACGTGTTTATAGTAGGAATGGAGTCTCTCAAGATAATGCAGAACTGTGGTGGACTTCTCAGTGCTTGTTGCTGAAAGAAGTGAGTGGGAGACGGACCGTGCCGAACTCGAGCATCGCCATGCGCCCGGCCCAATAAATGTTAGCACATTTTGGTCGGCGCGGACAAGTTCCTGCGACTTCCGCCCACCTGGGCACTCTTTGGGGTACTTCCCGCTAAATTATGGGAGTTCCATGCTAGACCAGGGTGTCATGGGGGCGCCAATTCCAAAATTCGCGCGTCCCACTTAAAAAAAAATCGATCATCAATCCATCAATCAATGAAATGGAATGAAGACATTAATTAAATCATTGTTTCCCCGCGCCTTGATGCATTGTGACAGTTCTTCCGCCGCCCTGCCAGGTTGCAATCAGCTACCCTCGCCGCCGACACCGGTGACGTCACTACATCACCACCGTCACCGCCGCCACCAACACCATCGCGCCGTCGCGCCCGTATCTCTCCCCCCGCCTACGTCCGCCCCCCGCCGCCAGCTAGCCGGCTGCCCGCCCCTCTGCGCCCTGCCCGGGTCGGAACCCGGGGCAGCGCCAGAACACGCGCGGACAGCGGGCGACACAGCTGGTGGAGAGTGGGCCAAGCGGAAGGAGCTATGGTGGACCGGGAGCATGAAGCATCCACGGCGGTGAAGGGCATTTTTCACGCTTTCTGCATTTGAGACCCTCTACTAGACAGCGGTGTGATTTGTAGGAGCGGTGGTGATGTGACAGTGGTGTGGTTCGACAACCCAGCCATGTGTGCCTCGTAACCTTTCAATGTTACATTCATTTGGTTTTTGCTTGCTGTGTTAGTCAGGTAGCATCGCTTGGTCAGTGTGTGCCTTTAATTTTGTGTTTCGCAACACTGCAAGAGTTTTTGTGAAATTGTAAAAGTTTTTTTTTTGTATTCTTTGACAACGGTACATAATTTTTAAAAGAAAATTACCATTTTGGACTAGATTTTTGTGTTCTTTAATATTCTAGAATTAATGTTTCCGTTCTACCAATAGGAAACCGAAAAATCAAGAAAATGACAATGTAGTTTGTGGGGTGATAGATGGCAGCTGACATTAGTATGTGGCAGTTCCGAATAGCTAACCCAGACCCAAGAAAATAGAAAACTAATACGGGAAAGTCTGTGCCATTCTGTAGCACCGGCTGGTTTCTATTAATATGGTGAAAGGAAGGGTTTATCTCGGGTTTACGGAGTTTCTCAGCCTTGCCGCCGATAAAGTAAGAACCTGTATCATATCTACTTTTCATAATCTTCCCAACGCTAGCGGCTAAACCGTTCAGTCGATTTGCTCCAAAATTGATATTCCCCGATTGATCTGGCTGATGTAGTGACCCCTTGAATTTGAAACCGATATTTTAATTTTGGAGGGTACGAATGCTCATGGGACGTGAAGCTCCTAGGATATTTTCAAAATTCTCAAAAAATGGCGTCATCGATTTTGATTAAATTTTGTTGTTGGACGTTAAGAGAATGGCTCAGGTCTCATGTTCGTTGACAACTCTGATTTTTCGGAAGCCGAAAAAATCAATTTTTTTTCGCGTCTTCCTACACCTACAATTATGAAGATACATTTTTTTTCGTAATGACATTTGATCAAAAAAATCTTCAATTAAGGTCTTGTTAAATTTTACGAAAATATGAGTATTTTTTGAGTAATTTCGCGACAAAAATAGACGGCTGCTTCCAATTTACTGCGCTTCCTGAACGAAAAATCAATAGTGATGCTAACGCAGTTGAATGCTACGTAAGTTAGTATTTGTATATTATTTCATATTTCTTTGTTCGTTTCTTCTTCGAGCGTTTGTTATAAGTTTGAAAATTAATCCTTTAGAAATTATTTAAAATATTTTATATTGCGCCCTTTAGAGTTAAATGTGAAAAGGAATATATGTTTTGGCTTTTCTTAATAAGATGTGGGGATAAAAAGTAATAATGTAAAAACCGCGTAATTTTGAAATATATAAAATATTACATTTAATTATTGCATTTTTTCTATTTACTGCATTTTCATTTTCTTACTAGCGTTATCAATAATGCTAATTGGCAAAATTTGTATCCCATACGAATTTGCGGTCATTGTTGCTTGTAACTCATTAGTGTAATTCCGCACTGATAACAGAAGGCTATAAAGAATTCTACCTTTTCTTTCACATTAACATGAACTAGTTTTATTTTCGGCCGAAATACGCATCGTGCATTGTTGGTAATTTTGCGTGATTTGCGTAAATTTGTGTACTTTTCCCGCAATTTTGTTTGAAAATATGGGCGAGAAAGTGTGTTTTGGCTCCACTAGTTTAAACTAGTTAAAATTTCTCGCCATTAGTAATTGTTACGTAAAACTTTTTATACCCAAATTTCCGTATTAACTTAACATCTCAGTCATTAGTTTTTGTAAAACTCATTTGTAATCGTAGAACATCTGGTGCAAAAAATAAATAGTTTCAAGCAATAGTTTTTTATTCAAAACTTTAAATGAAAAAGACCGAGAAAGTAAAAATATATTTTTTGTATTCCAGGATTATAAACCACCTTTACTGTTGCAAGAAAACGTTCATAATCGGGCGTTTTACGGCACAAATGATGACTTAGTAGATTTTACGGCACGAATTATTGCGTCATCACACTTTTAGCCAATTGCAGCGAGAGAATCAGGGGACGAAGACTTGAACGGAACAGCCACCACCGATTTTTCGTATGGATGTCAAGTACTCGAGACATCACAAGGAAGTTGTTTCGCAAAATTAAGTTTGATTCTCTTGTAAGTTTATAATGCCGTCATACAAAAAATAGTGTTTACAACTAGTTTATAATGTTGCTTTATTTCATTCGTACAAATTTGAAAACTGGCTCCTAATGTCGCTCGTTTTGAAAACATATACTCATGTAATAGAGCTTAACATTATAAACTAATGCCATAAACTACTATTCTGGCATTGAATTCATTGTATAAGGTATGCAGTATATTCACGAACATATAGTAGTAACTCAAGAGTTGTTATTTAACACTATGGTATTGAAATATACTACAAATATATAAAAGTATTAGCACAGTTTAATATAACAGTTACGAAGCTCCCTATATTTTTTTTCGTCCGGCGCGACCTCAGCGCTCCTAGTGGCGAGCAAGAGGGAGCACCAGTTCTTTGAGGGGCGGCATATATATTTGCATGCTTTTAACACGGGGTTTACTTGATGGTATGTGATAGCAATGCAATTATGATGCAATGAGTTGAATCGAATAAAAATTATTTATTTCCCGCTCTTAGCTCTCTTGCCAATATTAAATTGTGATTGATCACATTTGCGTCCTGCATACATTTACGAATAATTAAAAATGTCAACAACATACGGATATGCCTGTAGTGCTATAAATTGTAGCAACAATCAAAAGAATTCGCCAAATGTATCCTTCTTTAGATTTTATAAACATACAAAAAGCAAAGCGTTAACAAAATTTTGTGAATGTTATTTCAAAGCGCATTTGCAATAAACTGTTTCTCTTTCCTTGTTTACCTTCTATATTGATTAGTAAATGTTTTTTTGTACTTTAGGTGGTTCAGTAATTTTGGATGTTAAGAAAAATTCTATGTCAGCTAATAAATACAATGTAAATCTTGATTTATGGTATTTTATCATTTTTAATTTATTTTCATATTAAAAAATCACTTAAGGACTAGTTCACCTATAGAGATAGGCAGAACCATCCGTGTGTTATGGCAGGAGACCCCTGCCGTTTTAGAAATTCTATGGCTTATATCATCATGTTATTATTATTATTTTAAAATATTATTGTAACAGTTAGGTGTAGGACCCCCATCTCAATAAGGTTTTTCGTGCAGATTTCTTTGATTAATAGAGAAAATGCTGAGATGTTTATTTTCTGATCAGTATAGTAATACATTTGTATTTTATAGTAAACTTGGAATGAGCGTTTTATTACGTATGCACCAAATGTTTTTAGATGTTATGCACATGGCTACGTACTGTTTTAAAAGTGATCTAAAACCTTAAGCATTAAAAATTATGAATTACTGGGTAGTCCTCTGTTATCCCGTATAGCCTTAAAGACAGACGCCTCTTTTTTTTTCTCTCTCTTTATTTTTAGTCGCATCAACGACTGAGGTTATTAGCGACTACATTTTTTTATAACAGGTGTTTACAGACAATTATGACTTCATCATTACATTAACATAGGTATCGTAATGTATAGGTACAGTATCACATATTATTTATCTTACATACCATTGACATACAGTATTATCAGGACAGGGTCATAACATATATTTTCGAGGGTTACATATCATTACATTAACAAAAGCATCTTAACATATAGATCATAACATAATATTATTATCTACCAAAATCGTAACATAATCATAAAATATCATCGGGGTAGGGTCATGACACATCAGCTCGAGAGATACGAGCGGGCTTACCATAATATTATATTTCAAGCATGACATTTGTGGTTTTGCAAAATTTAACAATTTGGTTCTGAAAGGGGACAGAGTACAGGATTTTATTTATTTCATTTGGATTAAAATACATAGTTCTAATATTTTCATATTTGCGACAAGACGTAATAATATGTTCGACTGATAGTCTTACTTGACAATTATCACATAATGGTGGTGAAGTATTCTCCAGCAAGTACCTGTGTGTAATTTTAGAATGACCAGTTCTGATTCGCGTAATTAAAACTTGTTCGCGTCTAGTCATCTTGGGGTCCGAGTTGAGTGATATGAATAAATCGATTGATTTGTGGGTATTACTAGTTTTATAACATCGCCATATCGGTTCCCATTGCTGGATCATCTTCCTACGTATGAATCTTATGACGTCTTGCTTGGAATATCCCGGGTTAGGTCCTACATTGTTTCCTTGGAGATCAATGACTATCTTTGTATTAGTTTCAGTGTTATGTATTTCGGTCGTAATAATTGAATACAGTTGATTAGGTAAAAGAAGAAAAATTACTGATAAGCCTTGAAGTTTAATCATGTGAAGTAGTTCTTTAATTCGAGCCGTCGTTTTGGATTGTGTTTCATCATATATTTTGAAGTTATCTTTTGGAATTTTATTAGTGATGATAGTAGCATCGGAACGGTTTTGGATTATCTTTTTAAGTGCTTCCAGAATTGCATGGTTGAACATGTTTTCTTGGCTAGCAATGTTCATAAACCGGAATTTCGCCAAAGATTTGGGATCCTTCACTATGGCCTCCGAGAATGTTGAATTACTGCGTCCGTCAATGAAGATATTGTAGTTATTTTTGTATTTATCATAGGTTTCGCGATATTTGAGTTTCCATTCGTCTGAGTCAAGGTTGTTATGCTGAACTTCAACCAGAGATTTGTCAACTTCAATGGTGTTGATGATCCAGGGGTTTACAGCGGGAATTCTATGACCTTCCATTGGGAGCCTCGATATGTTGAGGGAGCTGAATAGGGCAGCTACTTTATTATAGAAGGGTGTAGAACACTGTGGATTTCCACTTCTAATTGCAGGAGATACATCATTACGTATTATCTTGTTTAGGGATGTTTTGGCTTTAATTGCATATTTGATGGACAAGGTTTGTCTTCGAAATGCCAGGTTGGTTTCGGCCGCTTCGATGAGAATACTACCAGTTGGGCTTGTATGAAAGCAACCAGTGCTTATTCTGAGTCCACAGTTGTGCAGGGTGTCCAGTTTTTTGAGAGTTGAATTGCACGCTGAATTGTAGACAATAGATCCGTAATCTATTTTGCTTCTTACTAAAGCTTTGTACGTAAGTAGTAAGGTATTTTTGTCTGATCCCCAGTTGTTGTGATTAAGACACTTCAGGACGTTAAGTCGATTTTTGCATTCGGCGTGTGTTTTAGAAATGTGTTCTTGCCATGTGAGCCTGTGGTCGAATATCATGCCCAAGATTTTTGTATGTGTGACCGTCTTAATGGCTTTGTTGCCCAGGAATAATTTCGGGCAGAAGGGGCTTAATTTTTTAGAAAAAACCATACATTCAGATTTATCTGCCGAGAATTTGAAACCAGTTTTCATTGACCACTTGTAAATAGAGTTTACAGCAGTTGCATTAATTCATTGGTTGAATCGAAGTTCCTTCCTTTGCATAGTAATATCATATCATCGGCGTATTTCCGCACGACAACAGGGTTCACAATATCATCATCAGCGTCATTTACAGCAATTAAAAATAGAGTCACACTGAGCACTGAACCTTGCGGTAGCCCATGGTTAAGTTTCTTAATTGTTGAGAGATTATTACTTATACGTACTTGAATACTTCTGTTGCTAATAAAGTTGGTAAGGAACTGAAACATATTGCCCTTGATACCAATACTAAGTAATTTAGCAGCTACACGGTGTGTCCATACCATATCGTATGCTTTTTCGATGTCTAGATTTACTAAGATAACATGCTGTCCGTGAAGAAAGGCTTCTTGGATTATCGTTGTCGTGCTGATAAGATGAGAGGTGGTGGAGTGACCAGTTCTGAATCCAAATTGGTTGTCTTTTATTAAATGTTGAGATTCGAGGAACCACCTTATTCTTTTGTTAATGATTTTTTCTAATATTTTGCATAGGTTGCAAGTCAGTGAGATTGGTCGGTAATTATAACTATTTGACTGGTCTTTTCCAGGCTTGGGAATCGGAATCACAGAGGCAGTTTTCCAGAGTTGAGGAAATACATTATTTAGCCATATATGGTTATATATTTTTAATAAAATGTCAATACCACTCGTTGGGAGATTTTTAATTAAGCAGTTTGGAATATTGTCAGGGCCAGGAGCTGAGTTGTTAACCTTTTTTAAAACTTCTTGTAGTTCGTGCATGGAAATTGGGGAATTCATGTCATTATCATAGTTGATGTCATCAATAGGTGTCATATTTGATTCACTTTCAGCTTTTTCTTTATATGTGATGAAATCCGTTTGGTAATTGGCAGTGCTGGAATTTTTCATGAAGGTTTCGGCAAATTCCTCAGCAATAATTTTGGGGTCGCTTATTATCTGGTCATTGCAACGCAAGAAATGTATAGTAGTATTCGTCTTCATACCACGTATGGATTTGATTTTCTTCCAACTCTCAGTTGGGTTTGATTGGCTGTTGATTGAGGAAATATATTCAGTCCATGATCTGGCTTTGCTTATTTTTACAGTTCTGCGGGCAATAGCTCTAGTTCTCTTGTAGTTAATTCGACTATCATCATCTCTTCTTTTTTTATACCGGTTAAATGCTTGTTAGCGTTCCTAATAGCGACTTTGCATTCGGTATTCCACCAGGGAACGCTTTTGAACTAAAGGGCCATGGTGCGTTTGTGTTATTGAGTTAGCAACATTGGATATAATATTACAGAATGATTTTACTATCTGGTCAATATTATTATCCTCCTTGAAAATATCTTCTTCATTGAGGTGCTCATCAATTTTTTCTTGATAGTCCAGCCAATTAATATTCTTATAATTAGGGATTGGGTTGCACCATTCATGACTAATGGATACATTTGGTTCATGGATATCAATCAGTATTGGAAAGTGATCACTATCATAGGGGAAATCCATTACATTCCAGTTACATTTCTGTGCTATTGTGGGAGAAGCTATTGAAAGATCAATCGCACTTAGTCTACTGTTACTGATATTAATATGTGTGGGATCTCCAGAGTTGAGGATGATGCTGTCATGGTCATCAATTACTTTTTTCCAATAGTCTGCCTCTTTTATCAATTTTGTATGATCCCCATAAAGAGTGATGGCAGTTAAAGTCCCCAAGAATTATAAAAGGCTCTTTTATTTGGTTTATAATATCATGTATTTCAATTTCTTGTAGTGGGTACCTATTAGGAATATAAACATTTCCAATAAATATGGGGTTAGTTAAATTAATTTTAATTGCCACAAATTCCATGTCAGTTTGAATTTTTAGAGTTTCAGTGGGAATAGATTTTTTGGAATATATTGCCACACCACCACATGCATATTCAGGGTTGCTTCTATTTTTAAAGGTTGCAGTTATATCCATTTATATTCCCATGTGTTTTTCCTTTAAAGTTTGTTTCTTGAATACAGATTATATCAGGGCTATGTAGTTTGCATAAATATTGTAAGTTTTTCTAACCTGCTGTAAAAACCATTTAGATTCCATTGCAGAACTAACATAACTTCTTCTTTGTATTACATTAAACTTTCAGTTGTATCAGCATGATTTAAGTTCTGTTGAATGATCTGAATAAGTACTTACAGTATTTAGGTACTGTCTAAACTGAATTCTGTATCTGAGGACTCCCTGCTGGGAATCCTTTTTTCTAATTTTTTGATAACTCTTGTAAATCTTCCCTTTATAGATCTTTCATTCAGTAGTTTGTATGTTTCTTTCAGCATACCAATTGTTGCATTAAAATTAGTTGAATAATCTTTCATTATAGGAATGGGGTCAGGTGCTCCAAAAGAGTTTTCAAGGAATGATTTGAATTTGGGTGTATGAGAGGGGAAGTTTGTCTTGGTTGGAGTCAATATAGGTTTTGGTTGGGAGTAGAAAGATCGTCTATTGACTTGTTAACTAAATTGTCTTGAGAGGGAGGTTCTTTTTTCATTTTTTGCTCGCTTTTTCTTGAAGGCTTACAGCCTTTGTCTTTACATTTTACATCACTAGTTGATATATTCTCAGGTGTAGAGGATGATTCAGATGGAAAGACGCCTCTTGCTGGCCACCAAGAGCACTAGTGTCAAACGGATGAATTCTCCTTCCATTAGAGCTTCGCAACTGTTATACTAAACTGTGGTATTAGTTTATATTACCGCGAACAAAACACTCATTAGTAAGCCGTCATTGTCGCCTTACGAGTACGGCGTTTCAACAGTGGGTTACAACCGACAATGACCGTTCATTTATTCGTGTTCACATTTAACACAATTAAAAGACGCCATTTAAAATGAAATATCAGAAATACAATATAAATATAATAATAAATAATAATAAAATGAAATAAGAAATAATATACAAATTCTAACTTACGTAGCATCCAACTGCGTAATTTGGGAGCGGGTGACTGAATGTTAGATAAACATTTTTTTTGAGTAATTTTGATTTTTTGCGACTAGTGTTTAACCGAAATTTTGAATGTAACAGTTCGCCTCACAAGGTCACACATTACTCAAAAATATGGTTATCTAATATATGACAATATGTATATCATTGGATTTGTATTTTTACGCTCATCATGTTAGGCTGAAAAATATGTATAGTTCTATTTGAAAAAACAAAGTTTATCTCAAATATCTCGTAAAATGCAAGTCATAAAGTAGAAATGAATACAAATATCAATTAGCCCCATTCCTCATGCACTTCCGTGAAAAACTGCATTGCAATATCTTCAACCGTTGAAATGTTATAGAAGGTGCTAAAGTTACGTGACTCACTCTGTATACCAACATCCATGTATATATACACTCATCGTCATTAAAAAGCTGCACCCAGAAGGGCGAGGCGGGTTGCGATCATTATTGGCAGGCGGGTAGAGGGTACCATGCATACAGAATGATTACACTTTCGCATTTGTAGGACTAACATTTATTGCGCTACACGCCCACAGATGGTACAGGTTAGTATGACGCGCGGTCGCCATGTTGGCGAACACACGCGTCCAGACGTCGCGGCATGGAGTTGTACAGGTCTCAAATGGAGTCATGTGCTAGTCCATCCCATGCAACGTGCACCTGTGTGCGTAGTTCTTGCAGGTTGGTGGGTAGGGGTGGGTTCCTGATCGCACACTCCATAGCACCCCAAACATTCTCTTTCGAGGAGAGGTCTGGCGATGCGGCTGGCCATGGTAGAGTTTACACGGCTGTAAGGCATGTTTGGGAGATGATTACTGTATGCGGTCGCGCGTTGTCCTATTGAAATAGGGCATGGGCGTTCACGTCCGGCAGAGCCATCGGATGAAGGATTTCTTGAACATACCGTGTGGCTGTCACGGGGCCTCCGAGGAGCACTAACGGTGAACGAGCACCATGGTTTATCGCGCCCACTCCATCACACCAGGCTGGCGGGACGTGTGATGGGATACCACAAACCGCTCGTTGTGGCGCTCCCCACTCCGCCGCCAGACATGGACCCGGTGGTCGGCGCCATCAAGGCAGAAGCGGGACTTGTCGCTGAAGATGCTGCTAGTCTGCATGGCCCCAGGTAACTTGATCATAACTTGCCGGCCGTAGCTCTTATTTCATCACAACCAACGAATTATTTGTCGTCCCACGTTCGTTTTCCCTATTCTTGTGTCCCTTATAGTAACTTGATGTGACCATCTCTTCAGATCCATTCGCATTATGTAACCTGCCCATCTCCATTTAATTTTCCTTTCTTGTTTGCATGCATCTTTTAATTTCGTTCTCTTGCGAATATCTTCATTTCTTAAGCTGTCTCGGAACATGATTTCTACCATTTTCCTTTCAATTTTTCTTTGCTAAATTTATATATAGTCGTTTGTTTTGGCGTTCTGACACCATGTCTGGGATCCATAAGTATAACTTGCAGTATACAGGAATCAAATATTGTTTTCTTATTCTTTATGCTTTCTTTTTTGTTGTTCAGAATGAAACTTAGGGCCGAAAATTTCTTCGAAGGTTTTGAAATTACTTTACTTTAAACGCCTACAATTATTTTAAACAAAATAAATATTTGAAGTTCTGATGTGTTCATTATCATTCATATTTCTATAGCGACTCCCATTACTCGCATGTGAGGATAATGGGGGTCGAATTAAAATTTTCGGAAATTCGATATTGGAGAGGATTTTAGTGAAATTTGATTATTTTTTGTTGTGAAAACGTTAGCTTAATAACTAATGTGTGGTATAAAAGCACATACATGTTCATAGGAACATTTCGTACTAATTTATATTGAAAAAACAAAACGTAACTCTCATTAACTCCGCTTCCCCTACTGCTCGGCATTCGTCTGGTGTTGATCTAGTATGAAAAATCCTGCCGCTGTTGGGACTCAAAACCCAGGACTTGCCAGTCAGAGGCACTGCAGTGACATCAGTTGATGCACTGAGCCATCTCTCCCGGTCCATTCAGGTCGGCGTTTGGTTTATATTATTTTCGTGAATAATAAATAACATTTTTGTTTCTCACAAAATAGTTATTTGGCTACGTGTTATATTTAGTATAGTTATGGACTGAAGTAATGAGGTTAATGTATTAACTTTGAATATTAATAAAGCGCTGTATTTTTATCACAAAATCGTCAAGATATAAAACAATTTCTCACGCAGCGCCAGAACGATTGTATTATGTTTAACAGTTGTTTTTCTGTAGTTATGATCTTCATTTTTTAATTTTTGCTCTAAGTAGAGAGATATTTATTTTTTTGATGATATATTAACATTTATTATTTTTCTAAATGTGGGAGTGAAAAAACGTTTTTTAAAAGAACGTTTACTTATGTTTCATTTTGTTACATAGTGAGAAAATTGCGATATGTATGAAGAATGTTTCGAGTGAGTTATTTTTTTTGTTTCGCTTGTGAGAAAGGTTTGTTATAGTTTTGCAACATATTTTGGCGCTTATATAAGTGCATTATTTCGTAGTGCTTCCTTTGTAAGCAGAGTTGTGCCTTAGGCAATAATTTTACGTCTACACTTGTTTTCAATACGTACTCTACATCACTCGTTTTACCCGTGGACTGCGTAGACATTGCAATCTATGTAGACATTTTTATATTTCGCACAAAATAAACAAAAACGTGTATAAGTAGTAATAGCCCGTTTAAATGTAATATTTAAAAAATTATTTCCTTTGCAGTAAGACAAACAAAATACTATACTACTATTGATGAAGAAATGACATCATCTGCAACTCACACAGGTTCAATAGTGATTTTGAATACAGTCAAGGACTCGTGGAATCGTTTATCTACAAAAATGCAAAATGTCTGGTACAACTCATGGAAATTTACAAAGGCCGGAAAGCTACATGAAATCTCCGATGCTTGGTCAATAAGAACATTTAAAGGCTTTTTACTAGAAAAGAACAGGCAGTTATTACTAGGTTAAGAACTGCAAACTGTGTCGTGTACATTTTATGTTTTAACCCCATCCCAAACGTGGTCACTGTAAAGTTCCAATACAAGAACGATATGTCCTAATAAACTGTCCTGTATTCAAAAACATTAGAAATACTGTTTTGATAAAATTCTAGACCGACTATTGTCAAAGGAGAAAAATAAGTTTTGTCAAAGAAATCATCCATCAAAACGCATAATTTAGAATTTTTGATGCAAAAATAGAAGAAAGTCAGTTCTAGTAATGTACTTATGCTTTAATTAAATCATGTACTATTTAATTCTGAAATTGTCCTTTTTTGTAATATTTTAAATTTTTGTATTATTAATCTTAATATTGTTATTGCATCAATTTTCTTTATCTACTGAGTATTACGTTATTAACTGTTGAAGATAATTGTGTAGTTGCTAACCTCTTATTCAGCTCGTAACCTCTCCCTAGCCTCATAAACTGTTTTGAAGAAAATACATAAATAATAACTTGATATTTAGAAGACGTTTATGCGTAACGGTATAACTCCTTTGGATGTGACCCGATCAATATGTGGTATTAATTGTTTTGCATAAATTGAATATATTTACAATGAAACCTTGTGTGTTTGGGAGAGCATGGTCCTCGTGGATTTGCCACTGCCACACAAAATAGATTACCTTTGCCTATGCAGCGTACGTTGTCTATGCATTGTTTACTTGAAGGCGTAAGAATATGGTACTTTATACGTAGAGGCACATCACTAACTGTAGGAGTTAATTTTTGCATAAGTTTATTTGTATTCCTTCCAGTGAAAGTATTTATTTTTTTAAAATTAATTTTGAACTGTATCGATTTTTAGAATATGACTGAGGAAATGACAAATACGTATATTTCCAGATTATGATTTGTGATTTGGTGTGGTGAGCTCATACCTGTGATAGTGAACAAATCGATGACATTACCATTTTATCCTCTTAAGGTAACCCGTTATGCTCAACGTTTAAGAAACAAATTGCTGTGGCCCTAATGGTTTCAGACGATATTTGAGGAAACAAGGGAAATAGTGTGGATTAAGAAGTATCCATCATGGAAGAAGTTGAAGTGAATGAAAGCGATGATGTAGAGGACGAAGAAAATGGGTAGGTATATGTACGTAAAAACGTGCGAACGCTTATTAATATTTTGAATATAAAAATTATGCCTATTTTCTCACTCGGTCTGTAAAGAAAAAGATTGAAAATTTCCTAAGAGTACCAGGCCCTTCCCGCATTTTCAGCGTCTAATTTACATCGCAGAGCAAATTCGCAGAGTATAAATCGCAAATCGCATATACCGCAAAATATAAGCGGACATAGCAAAAAAATTGTTGTAATTTCACAAAATTCTTGTTTGCTTTTATCACCCCTAAGATAACAAATCATACACAATTGTGTGGATGAATTTTTATGTTCGTGTAAATTGTATGTTAGTAGATGTGGTTCACCAGTAGCGACAGGTAGTTGATTTTTGTATTTAACGGTGTATTATCCGTACTGGAAAGTACACTTAAACAACTTGTTTGTTTCTGTGTAATGGCCATTTTATCAAAAATCAAATTAAATCAGTATCCATCTGTTGTTTAGCAGAACAAACATCAGTAAGAAGCCACAACGGCTCAATATGACACTTACGTTGCGCCACTGAGCAAAAAAGCCTTTCACTCACAGGAAAACTTTGAATTTGACTTCGGCCAGTGATGTACTCCTTTGTCACGTCTTATGCGTTATCCATCTACCTCAGTCTCACAGTGCTTTTCGGAGGGTTAGGACCCAGTTCCGTTCAGTCATTTACCTCTTCTGATTGTAAGAGATAGCGATATGTTACGATATATTAATATTAAAACACTAAGGGATTTCGTATAAGAGTTTACTAATTAACCAAAGTTTGTGATTTTTTAAATTTAAATTAAAGAAAGTGAGCCCCAGCTATATTGTAGTTTGCTATTTTTCACTGGTTCTATAGAAACCGTAAATTGTAATAACATCGTAAAATTAATAGAATTGACGCTTATCTGCCGCAATTTCATTGCTTAATTTTCAAGACCACCTACAATATACACCGTGAGTCACGTAACCTGCACCTCCTGCAGTTTTTGAATGATTGAAGTTAATGCAATGCAATTTTCATGGAAGTGCATGAGGGAATGGAGATAATTGATACATGTATTCATTCCTATTTTATAACTTGTATTTTTCGTGAAATTGAGGTAACTTTGTTTTTACAAATGGCAGAACTACATAACTGTCTCTATATGGGGTGTATATAGAGGTATATGGGGTGGACCACCTACGTTGGCCACAGCAAATATCTTGAAATCGGATTGAGATATCGAGGTGCTGTTTGCGCATGGTGTTGCATATGATGGGGACCATAAAATATTTTGTTTACTTGTTTGTACCGTTTGTAATTGTAGAGATATTGATAGAACTTTGTTTTAAATGGAAGAATATATTTTTCCGCCATCATTCTATAGTTCTTTAAAAATGAATTGCAATGATATAAATATTGTTACTATTCGCAAAGTATTTTTTACGAAAAAGTGAAATTAGGACTTGGTAAACGCCATGCCGCATCACGCAAGGACAGCTGATCTTGCTGATATTTTAGAGTACGTGAGTCGACGCACCTTGTCGGAAAATGAGAAATTTCGCCGCTTACAGGACTTCTTATGCTCTTACTGGTAATACTCGTGACCTCGGTTTGGACTTTCACAAGTTCTACATGCGAAAAGAAGAAGGGGTGAAATCACATTGTTTTCAGCGGAGGTGTGTATCTAAATACCTTTATTAAATTTACATTTGGGAGCCTATCGTATTCCAAGAAAAAAGAAAAAAAAACACATGTACACTGAGGAGAAATCACAGTACATTTTTATCCTTTTATGTAATCATTTTGTAACAATTTTGTTGCAAAGTTGCAAGTTGAAATAATTCAAAACAGAAGAAAACACTAATGAAGGTATTCGTAACGAACAAAATGAAACAAGATGAGATATTGAAAAGTAATGAGAATAACAATATTCAAAATAACATACTTATATTAAAAACGTTTCGAAAAATGGCAGCGCGCAAGAAATTCCCTATGTTCAGATCATGTGTTCCATGTGTTTCTCGTCGATTGCGAAGCACATTTGTAAGCAGCGCGCAAGGTTATCTGACCTTGCGTGCTGCAGCATGGCGTTTACTAAGTCGTAATTTCACTGTTTACAAAACAATAAATTCTACCATTTAAAAAAATTAAGTTGTGTCAATTATTCTACAATTATTTACGGTACAAACATGAAAACAAAATATGTTATTTGCCCCATCATATGCAACAACATGGCGCAAATAGCACCTCCATACCTCAAACCGTTTTCAAGATATTTGCTGTGGCCAACGTAGGTGGTCCAGCCTGTATAGTTTTGCGAAAAAGTAAAAGATATTTTCAACTCGCAGATACTCCATTTTTTCCGAAGATGTCATACTACATGCCATAAAAATGAATTTTTTGTCATTGAAAAGCTCATAATTATTTTTACATTGGACAAGCGAAGTAAACGGACTTCATTGGTTCTAAAGTATTTTAATTCATTTAACTAATATTCACATAATATATTGCATTTCAGTTCTGAAGATGAAGACAATGAGGAGCAACTCGACGTCCCTGATAAATATGTGTACGCAAAAAATGACTTTAAAACGTAATTTTTATCCGTTTAACTACATTTTAATACATTTAACTAATATTCACTTATTGGATTTCAGTTCTGAAGAAGAAGGCGATGAGGAGGCAACTCGAAGTCCCTGATAAACATGTGTACGACAAAAATGATATTAAAAACATGATATTTATCCGTTCAGCTACCACTTACAAAAGCAATAGTTGAAATTTGTGTTTATCCCACTTCAGCTTAGATAATGAAGACGAAAAAAACACTACAATGGAGACCGATGCAGTAGATACTTCTCTTAATGAGAAGGTACCCAATGAAGAAATCACTTCTCTTAGAAATGAAATTGAACAAATGAAAAGACAGTTTCTAGAAACACAACAAATAGTAAAGGATTTATCTGAAAAACAAGGTAACAAGAAAAATTAATAATAGGATACTTATTTTGCTTCATAGTAACCTTCCAGCTCATCCTCCTGTCACGTACTATTTAAGAACATTTAAATACATTTAAATTGTGGTTGCAATTAATCTTCGATATCAGGCATTGATTTCTTTTACCTCGAATCACTCGAATTCTTTTCGTTCTTCGTATTTGGAACTACGGGATTGTATTGCTCTAATGCAGGGTTGTCAAACAGAGCACGTGCGTGCTCGGAGCGCGCTTGCGTTCTGCTAGGGCAGGGCCGCTCAACCATTTGCTCCGAGGAGGACCGGCCGGTTGCTCTCTCCTCTTTCGCCGCAGAAAGAGCAAATGACGTCATCAAATATCGATCGACGGCATGTGGAACAGTGGGTCGCGTCGTATTTCTACGGGGTATTTTCCGTTGTTCGGAATGAAAAAGTCTCACTGCTCTGGGAAAGGATATTACGACAGAAAAAAACAGTAAAATACTTTTGTAACATTTATTGGAACAGATACTAGATATAAACACATTAGTGTAATTTGGAAATTTTAAAAAAATGCAATGCAGCATGGAAAGAAAAGTATCATTTTGCAGATTGCGCCTGCAATGCCAAATGTTTAGTTGCAAAGAACGTGCTCAATAACATTAAGAAATTTAATAGCGGTGACATTACACAGTTTATCATGCTGCTGAATATGAAAAGTATTATAAAGGTTGCATAGAAAATGTTATTAAATAAACTAGTCATAAAAATACTAAAAATAAAGGAAATTAAAATTAAAAAATGAAGATGATTTCAAATCTCTTCATTCAAATACTCTTATTACACCTTCTAAGTGTTTTTTCTCGCAATATACTTTCTATATTTGGAGGAGATGACATGGTGCTATTGAGCCGTAACATGCATTTCAGATTGTGATCTGTAATTGTACTTCTCATTCGAGATTTACAAATTTTCAAAGAAGCAAAAAATTGCTCACAGTTGCATGTTGACCCAAACGTAGTTAACAATCGAGCAGCATTACGATGCGGTTTTGGAAAACGGTTTTCTGGGAAATTCTTTTTCCTAAATGCTCACGTTGTATCGGTATGCAATAAAATTAAACTCATTTGTATTGTGTTATTTTACAGTCAAAACAACATAGGAACATCAAAATACATCCAAAACTTACTTCTAGTGAGTCGTTTTTCAGAACACTGAAAACTTCCTTTTCGTTTTCGCGTGCTTTTCATTTTCATCAGCATGATTAAATGTACAATGTCGTGGCAAATTAAACTTCTTCACGTGATTGAAGCCTTTATGTAAAGTAAACATTTGGCATAGCTGTCGTAGTCGGCGAAAAGATACTTTTCTTCCTATACTGCACTGAAAATTGTCGGTGTAGATGCTCTGGTCTGTGAAGTGCTCGCGTCGACTTCCATGTTTCCGCGACTGGGACACTGTATCAGAGGTTATCGCAAGGCGCGCAACGCTCGGGCTCCGGTGTCCCGCTCTCGGCTGACAACACGGCTGCGCGCTGCCGATTTGCTCTGCTTGAGCGGCCCTGTGCTAGGGCACGCAGTGTCCGCGGCCAAAGGAAGTCCGCGCTCCGATTTCTCAGAGATGCACAGAAAGTGGTCGTGGTGGGACGCAAGAAGACGTACATACAACAAGTTTCAGTTCAAATGGGCTCTTGTATGGTCCAAAATGTGCATCAACTTTTGCTCTTCAAATGATTTTTAAAACGTTAGTATTATTTTAAAAAAAATTAGGAAAGTTTTCATAAATCCAATTTTGTATTAGGTAAAAGTATTTTAAAATTAGTGTATTTTAATATTACATAATGTTTCCGATTTTACATACTTATTACATATTTTAACTGTTTTTATTTCATATTTATGAACGTTTCTTGCCGATTCAATCTACATATTTTTCCGGTCTCTATTCATCATTATTCTATAATTTTTTAAGTGCTTTTGTTACATACATTTTCACATGAAAGATACGCACATCGTATTTCTTTAAATGTTTATTTTCAATAATAGTGTCAGTGCTTTTCTGAAATTCTGATATATAATATTTATCTTGATTTAGTACATATTTTGGTTTATATTTCTTTTCTTACAAATATACATTAGAGTTATTTGTAATTAGAGTTAATAGTTCTCTTATATTGCATTCTCTAACACTAAGTAGAAACGTGCGTTAATGTTTCCTTGGTGTGATGATCAATACCTGTATAACTGCAGCTTCTGTTAAATAAGTCAATTTCCATTAAAAGTTCGTAAAAATTAAGAAATGTCTCTTTATGATGTATCAACCGGTGTGCTTGACCCAACTCGCTGCATTCACACGAAGTTTTCTCACCCCTGCTTTCCGCCTGTGACACGAGTGACTTCGCTAAGGTGATATCGCCGCGTGCCCCAAACCTGTGCGAAGGGCATACGTGTGCTCGTTCGTCTGACGGCCCTGCTCTAATGCTTCCTCTCGAGACTACTCCTAGGGTCGTTCCTTTATTAATTTGAGGAGTTTTATGACTTGTTCGTTTGTTGGTTCAGTAAATATGTTGTTGAAACAATCAGCTGGCCATAAATTGATGGAATGTACTGGAACCTCCGGATACTACAGTTTCCCAAACAAAATTAAGCGAATGCCAATATGTTTTGTTAAAGGGTGAAAAATCTGGTTTGTTCGTTGTACATGATCTGTGTTTGGAATTATGTTCCTCTCAAATCGACCTGGACATTTCAAAGGTGAATGGCGTCTTTGGCAGATTGGCTGCAAGGTTAATTAGTGGACACTGCAACAATTCGTTGCATTCAGGAATTCCATATTACGGGTTCATTGCCGATTGTAAACACGTCCGCAGAGTCCGCATCATCGTTGCTGTCGAAATAACCTGCAGCAAAAAATATTTTTCTTTATACCTACAAGTACTCCATATCTACAAGTTCATCGTACTTTTCAGGTATCGTCTCTCTTCTCTTCCTGACAGTGAAGTTTTCCAAATGCGTCGTTATACTGAGCGAATAAATTCACTGCGTGAACATTGTTTTGCTGCTTTTGTGTTAGAAACATTCCACGTGGTTATGATAGGATACACGTCCTTGAGATACTTGTTTTTTCCACCATTAGAGTTCCTTCACACGCCATTCCCGATGAAACTTGTAAAAGCTGTAATAGGCGCAGATAAAGAATTACATTTATAGATATTCAATCGACGTAAAATAGCATCCAAATCAATCTAGATTTAGAATGATAGTATATCCGTGTTCTTTGAAATTTATCGCCAATGTTGCTAATGCTACCTTCCTACTTCCTCGTTCCTACATCGCAAATGTTGAAGGTATGTCACTTTAAAATGATTCCCAGACGACTGCGGAAAACATATTTTCCCATAATTAATATACAATAAAAGTATGACATCGATTCAAATTACGAAGAGCATGGGTCGTGTTGTCGCCATCCTTGAGATACGTGTTTTCGAAAGTTGAAATTGCTGTTCGTTGTTGAGATTTTTTATTGACTGCGTTCGATCTGAATAACTCAGTATAAAGTTTTCTTCACGTGACAATTTTTTTCTGGCTGACAATTCTTTAAACGTTCTTTTCACTGACTAAATGACCGTAATATTCAACGTGAGGAATCGATTCATTTCGCCCAAAACCTTCATAAATACAATCTGCTCCAAGGTAGCATTTAGCTTTCAATTCTTGTAACTCATGAATTCAAGGTAACTATCACCAAACGTTATAAATCCATTGTTGACACAATGAAATAAAATTTAAATGTAAAATACTCATTCTAATCACTACAATTGTTAATAAACATGAAAAAATTAAAAGATTACTCAGACCTAGGTTGTTGCTTTTTTAAAACTTAATGTTTAAAATTATGTAAACTTTGATCTATAAATTAAATAAATATTTATCAACCTAATGTTTTATTTGGTTAATATCTGCCGCGCAACCTATCGAATGCGAATTAACAAATTTCGGTTTTCAAAGAGAAAGTTCTGAAAGAAGGAAGTCATAGCCTTTATATTTTCTATGCTTTTGTACAAATCGCTGAAACAAAAGGAAAGAAGCTGGGATACAGTCATTTAGCCGCTGTTGTAAAAATCAGTGCAATCGGAGGAGCAAAATTGGCCGTCTGTGAGCATTTATGAGAGACAGTTTAACACGAAACGTGCAAACACGGACGGGTAAAACTGAACCGTATCCTTGAGCATGTGGGGGGGGGGGGGCCTTATCATTGTTTAATTTGGCCTTAAACCTCTAACCTGATACAGAAGGTATTTCATAATTTATATTTGTGATTCAGTCTGGAGGGCCAGAATCACAAAAGAATATCAAATGATGTTGGCTATCCCTTGCTGATGAATCAACATTTTACTCGGTACAGTTTTTTTCAAAATTTTCACAAATTCGTTTGTTTAAAGGTATTTTTTTTATATCTTAATATATGAAAAATACATTCATTGAAATATTGAAGATGATTTATTTTTCTTTACTTCACGAGTTAGGGAGATTCCCTGTTCCGGCTTCACAACAGCGTCGTGGACGGCCAATGTCCCTTCTTCCCCTTGATCTGTACAGAAATGCAAGTTAGGGGATCGTTTCGCGTGACATTCTTCCTAAGTGCTCTAAACATCGAGATCTGTATTGATTTATTTTTTCAATAATAGAAAATAAGTTAAGTTCCTGCCTTATATCTTCATTTTTCATTTTATCCATTAAGGTGCAGCGTTTTACTCTCCGGGGGAATTTCATTTCAGAGGGTTGTATATTCATTTTATCTTGTTTTCTTATTGTCCATGATTCACACCCATAAAGCAGTTGTGGTACTGCCATGACTTTATAAAATTTTAATAGTGTCTCTTTTATATACAGTCTTATTGCGAGGGTAGTTGTTTATTGTTCCGCAAGTATGTTGGGAACGTAATTTTGTTTTCATATCATCACTGTAGTCATATGTGATATCACAGTCTATCTTCTATTATTATTGTAGTTCTGATAGGATATTTGCCTCTGAATGCTATCACTTTCGTTTTAGAGACAGATATTGAGGGACAATATGGTTTGCATATTCCATTTAGCTGGTACAAGGAGTTTTACAGACTTATTTCATTATCTTCTATTATATGGTCATCAGCATACAGAAGTGATTGTAGAGGTGTATTTGAATTTATCCAAATACTTGTTTACTTAAAATTTTCCATTCTCGTAGAATATTGTCAATATAAATATTAAACAAAGTGTGAGACTAGCTGCACCCTTGTCTTATACCTCTGTTTTATTTCTAACACTTCTAGCATTTTGTTGCCAACATGTAAATTAATACTTGTTTTGTGATAGAGTGATTTAATAACTTCTATCTAGTGGAGAGGATAGCCCTTTTTCGAAGAATTTGCCAGAGAAGTTCACGATTAACTCTGTCAAACGCTTTCTTATAATTTATAAAAGCTTATTGTACGATGAATTAATTAGATTACTTTCGTTTTATTTAATGTGACATTATTTAAGCACGTATAGTTCTTTCCTGTGGAGTTACATACTAAATTACGTACGTACGTAGTATAGGGAAAGTTATGTAATGATGCAGAAAATCGATTTCGAGATTTCAACAGAAAAAACACGTTTTGGGATCCGCTGATACCGAAAAAGTATTTTTTTCCAAAACGTCCGTCTGTCTCTCCGTCCGTCCGTTGGTCTGTCCGTCCATCCGTCTCTCTGTCTATCTGTCTGTCCGTCCGTCTATCGTAGTGTCTGTCTGACTGCCCGTCCGTCTGTCCGGTGTATGTGAATAACACTAGTTCCTCAAGTATGCCTAGGATTGTTTTCAAAATGAACAAATCTCTGTCCATCTCGCCTGAGTCGAAGCTCTGCGATTTTGAAAAGAATTCATTGCTTTTTGGGGGTATTCCACATGAAGCTGCAATGGCTCCAATTTTTTTCTTTAAATTTATTGCAAGAATAGAGTATGACACTTATGAAGTTGACATAGGTCCGATTTTCATGGTTAACTCTGAATTTTTGAAAATTGCAAAATTTGAAAATTGAAGATAACGATTCAAATGAAATTTGTTGTCCGTAATTAGTTCTTTCATTATGGTCATGGAATACAATTAGGAAACCGAAAAATTGAAAAAAAAAATTAAAAATGTTGTTTGGGCGGCCGTAGATGGCAGCTGACAAAAGTACGTGGCAAGACAGACAAGCTAGGCTAGACCAAAGGAATTAGAAAAGTAATTAGAAGAGAATGTCTGAGCCATTGTGTAGCATCACTAATTGTTCCTGTGACCACGGACGTAAGATGGTAAGTTTGAGATGGGTAAAACTAATATTCAATGGATTGTGATCAACATGGTACGAAATACTTCGATTTTTTGTGAGTTTTTATGTGATGTATGATACACTTAAATCATAAAATCCAGAAGAAATCCAAACATTTTACTGGCGTTTTGGTAGGTCTTTCCTTTTATTTTCGAAGTAGTCTTGGCGCTTACTTCCTCAGGGCCAGTTGTAAAACTCACAACGAAACAAGAGAAAGTGCCTGGTATAAACTTTCTTTTAGTAACTTTAATTGAATTTTATTCAATTTTATTCTGCATGTCTCTGAGCAGGTGAGGTAATATCGGGAAGCGCCTGACCAGCAAAAATGTAATAGAACGTTCGAGAAGGGCTCATTCTGTAGATTACGATGTGAGAAACATTTCTTTGAGGCCTTCTGCCTCAAAATTTTAGTCTTTAAGGCCCTAGAATGCCTCGTTTAGGAGTTATTTAACGATATGAATTCAAAAATGCTGCCGAGTGCGTTGCAGGTTGCATTTGACGTGAATATTTAGTTTTGTTCTACAGCGTCATGAAGTGGAGTTACAACAGAATTAACAGCACATAAACCTTCTGGGTGAAAAAACACGTAGAAGTGCCAACTTATGAAAAGTATGTGGACTTTTATTCAAATATGTACCAAAATGTATAATATGGAAAATAAAAGTAGCATTTTTCAACTCTGCACATTGTGAAACATAAAGACAATGCAAATTAGTATCGAAATCATCTTATTTAGTAAATATGTATTTACATAGAAATCCGTTCCCTGGTCAGAAGCATTCTTATTCATCTCTGCGCTCGGAGAATCCAGCCTTGTCTGGCGAAGTGCGCTCTCGAAAATTCGAACTCTCAGTGTGAACGTGAGAGACACGATGCGATAATTTTGAGTTCCTCCTTATTCTTGGGTGCTTATACTAATTTTCAGTTGTTTTATCAGAGTTCTAATAATTCTCATGCATTATGGGACACCTTAAAAAGATACCAATGTTCGGTTGAAACAAAAAGATATGGATGGTATAAATTTGAAGAGAAGCTTTTGACCTTTCAGAAAGGCCGTTTGAACCAGTTCTTCTTTATTCAATTCTTGCATGAGAGACATGCAGAATCTGCAAGTAAATGTGAATGAGAGGGACAGAGAGTGGCAGAGACAGAGATACACAGAGACAGACAGACAGGGACAGGATGAGGGAAGGAGGAAGAAACAGTGAGAAAGAGAAATGGGAGAGGAACGAGGGAGATGAAGGGCAGAACAACGTCTGCTGGGTTTTCCTAGTTTTGTATAAAATCAGTCAATATAGCATATTAAGCTTAACAGTGAAATTTTATTAATATTAAAAATGTATCTCAACACTAAGACCTTAAGCACGTTCACCAATTCCTTAAATATTAGAGATTTTTTGAAAATTAGTAAGAATTGACAATAGGAAAACGCGGTAAGAAACTGTTAATGATTCAATTTATGTGAAGAATAGATACACTCTCCGGCCCTGAAGCCCAGTCTGAGAAGTGAAGGGAGGCGCGAGGAGGCGATGAGCGGTTGGATTTGTTTGACGAAGACCTTCAGTCCTCGATGGTCAGTGGAAAACTCACCACGTTTCAGTATCCACACTAACCCCCCTTTCCTTCCCTCTGAGGCTGCCACCCGGAAATCACATGACGTCACAGAGACTTTGACATCAGAATTCAACTTATACACCTCCTCATTGTCATTTATAATCCGTTCAGAATACATGTTGGTTCAATTCTAATTATCTCTCTATTAAAGCCAGTGAAAACGCCAAAACTAGCAGTCACCCAGTATAAAGAAGTTAAAAAGTTACATTTGAGAATTTAAAGATGACGGTTTATCAACTGACATAAAATATTATTTTACCATAGTTATTTTTATCATATTAGGTTCATACTTAACTCCATAGTTTGATAAAAATAACGTGGCGGTGGGTGAGTTAAATTTAAGGGTGTTGCATACGCAATGGTCGTGAGATAGGTCATCCCCAGATTTCCCGATTAATGGACACAATTATTGATTAACAGACACAATTATAATTTAAATTGTTTAAGAACATTTCACCTTAAATTTCAAATATATTTTAAAATATTTGGATTTTTGACGAATAATTGTAAATGAATGTAAAAACTAAAAACTACTATAAAGAAGGAATGACATGAAAAATTATCCTTTCCATTCCAAGAAACTGATTATTAACTTTTCTCGGAAGCGCCCCCCCACACACGTGTGACAACGCGCCGTGAGAGTGTGGCCGCGCAGCCGCTCCAAAATCGAGCTGAAGTCAGCGCAACATCTTTCACCGGCGACAAGTCGGTCCACGCAGCACATCCGCCTATCGCATTCCTTTCAATACACACGACTGATATGTGGACGTTGCCCACTGCTTTTCTGCGGTCAAGGAGCACGCTGTCTACTATGCTATAGCAGTGACCTGACCACCTTTTGAAAAAAAATAATACTATTTATAATATGAATAACTAATCTTCAAAATAAAGCCTAATTTCTCGCTTATTGCTATATATTAATTTTGATCCTTACGCTTCTATACGTAGCCTCAAGTTTCATTAAGCAAAAATCAGAACGAAACATTATCATTAATTTGATCAATCTACCTAAAAATGTGGAAATTATAAACTTACCTTGTTTACTTGAATTGAAAACCCAATTGCCGATGCACAAATTTCTCCATCACTAATTAATTGAAGTTACAGGTTTCGCGGATAAGTTGCTTCTCTATTGTCAGTATGGTTAGGGCGCACAATCGCTCGGTTGTTATTACATTTCTAAGAAATGTTTTTATCTGCTTCATTGTTGAAAATGATCGTTCAGTATGTCGAATAAATATTAGGGCTGAATCGTCGACGCAATTCTCGTTTTGCTGATTTCACAGTTGTTTCAATTTTCAGAACAGGCTAATCAGAACCAAGTGATCATTTCATTCGTGATTTCAAGAATATCATCATAGCTAAACTTTTTCCAATAAGATTAACAACTGTGTTCATTTTAGAGAAATAATTGAATACCAGAATGCACAGACACCATAACTTAAATACTATTTGAACCCGAGATGTAAAACACATTTTTACAATGATTTTAAGACGGCCCTCACTATCCACATCAGAAGCAAAACTTGCGTTTCGGAGTAACGTATCGAGGACACTGTTTTACTGACAGCGAGCCGGAGAATTCGCCTCGAGTTAGATGACGTGATTGCCCGAATGCTGCGCCAAGCTGAGTTCACGGCGTAAGTGTGAACATAATACGATGAAAGCTCCCTATGATAACACAGATGCGAAGTCATGTGATACTCAATGGTCCTTATGAAATGAAGCAAGGTGTTGTTTCGAGATCGTGAACAGCCATGTAGACACATCGGTTCGTCAATGCAATACTGGTATGAAAATTATACAAAGAAACAGAAAAAAGTTATACTATTAATGATATTGTAATAACGAAGTGTATATTCTATTTTCTCTCAATTTTTTGGGTGTTGCGTGAACCTGTGAACCTTATAAAGAACCGCCCCTGCATATATATTTACATATTTCAATATTTTAAGTCCATATAAATCCTCCCCTACTTATGACCGTGCAGGAGGATACGAGCCCTTGCAGCCGGTTGTCTCTAATAAGAGCGGGTGGCGAGCTCTCAATTCGATGCGCCAAATCAGCGATTCCTTTGCAATTTTCTCTTGATTTTGTGAGTATTTCTCAGCTATTCAATTACTAATGTTGTTTTAATATTAGTTTACTTATTACTTACGCAAATAGGGTCCAAAGTATTTAAAAAGAAATATTTTTCTTATTTTTCTTGGTCATCACCCTACCTAACGATGACCGGACCCCTCACCTCAAGATATTCTCTCTGTATTGTACCCGAGGGAAAAAAACCAAACCCACGTTACGTCGGCATGTATAATAATATTAGATAGCAAAAGTAATTAATGCTCTAGCGCGTACAATACGAGTAATTTTATGCACACTCCCTCTCTGTCCGCTATTTCTGCTTTGTTTCGATGTCCACAACTACTCAAAACATATCTTCAAAACACGAATATAATCAAGAAAATAAGTCAATTAAAAATGTTATTGTATTTAATTCAATGGGAATTTATAATTACTTTATTACAAAAACATTGTTAACTTCCAAAATTCGTTTATGTAATACTATTCTGTACATTATGTTTAATTTGCAGGCAGAGTAAGTCAAAAACACTTCAAGGATGAATGCTTCAAACAAAAAATTACGTAAAATCACAGTGGAACCTCCACTATCCGGGGTTCGATTATCCGGGAAACCAATTATCCGGGATGAATGGTTCCCGGTTCTGAGTGGAACAGAATCGGACCTTTTGTACGCAAATTACATCTTAAAACAGGTAAATGACATTTTAAAAAAATTCTTTAACTTTTGAAAAAAAAACAGATTTAGTGACTTGTGTTTTGTTAAAGGAAATCGTCCATTTTAGAAAAGCACAACAGATGTAACAAATTTTAGTTAAATGTGGTCCAAATCCGTTATAAAGAGAAGTCAATTTTAAATGGAAATTGTAGAAATTATGATCATTTGAATTTGGCCCAATTCTCTCCGCTGGCCAATTTTTTACGTGACACCGTTGCATCTGGAGCAAAGTAAAAACATCTTCACATTTTTCTTGGCAAAATATTGTAATTAGCGCATTCAAAACTCAATTCTCTTTCGATTATCTGGTTTTCTGTGGACCACCTTCCCCGTCATTACCCCGGATAACAGATGTTCTGCTTTATTCGTAAAGTACTGGTACTCAGCGCGTTGCTGCGCAGATGAAAAAATTGTGGAAATATTTCTCTTCCTCTCTCTCTTCTCCTTCTCTCTCTTTATCATCTCTCTTTTTTCCCCTCTCTCATTTTCCCCACTCTGTCTCTCTTTTCCTCCCTACTGTCTTTTCCCTCACTCTCGGTCTCTTTCCTTCCACTTTCTATCTCTCTTTATCCCCCCTCCCTGTCTCTTTTCTCTCCTCTCTGTCTCTCCCCCGAATCTCTCTCTTTTGCCCTCTGTCAGTCATTTTCCTCTGTGTCTCTTTTTATCTCTTTTTTCCTTGGTCCTGGTTCCTTTTTCCCTGTCTCTCTTTGTTCCTGTCTCTCTTTTCCCGTGTCTCCTTTTCTCTTTATTTCTTCTTCTCTCTCTCTTATTCCATCTCTTTCTTTTCCCTATTTTCCCCTCTCTATTTTCCCTCTCTTTCCCTTTCTCTTTATCGCTCTCTATTCTCCCTCTCTTTTCCCCCCACTCTTTTTGCCTTTATCTTTTTCCCCCTCCTCTCATCAACTTGCACCGCCCGCTCCCCCTGTCCTCCTCGACCTCGCCCGACGTCACACGTCAACGCCCAGCAGCAACAAAATTTAGGTGCATTGGGAATTGCACTTAACTTTGCATTTAACTGAAGCGACATCTTGTGCTGCAATGCCATCTAGTGGAGTTACAATAATTGTAATATGCCTTTGTTCTTCCCGCAAGTGCAAGTAATAAATTGACAAAGTTTTGTCGCAGTCAGATGAACGGTACGGCAGCGCATTAAGCACGAACCAATATACAAACATTGATTTTTATACATATTAAATTTAAGGATCTACAAATTGAACTTAATATTATATTTCAGAATTTAATTGATCTCAAAGGAGAGTTAAAGGTACTGGGTTTTTATAATTCGAAAACATTTTTATTAAACAATATCTGCTTTTCATTTTCTTGCGTCTAATTTTGTTTTCAAATGATCTTCCTTTTTCCTCAAAAATGTGTCGTTAGATTAAGCAATGGCAACTACTTTTCGCAAAAAGTTTACTATATTGTTTAAGGCAAACGTAAATGTAAACTAGTGGTGCTAAAATATCACATACTTTCCCGCCCTTGGTAAAGGTGATGTAATAATATTTATACCGCAATTTCTCTCCGAATATAACATCTCAGTCATCCCTTTTTGTAAAACTCATTACAAATTGTAGAAAAGTACGATTTGTAGGTGCAGAAAATAAATATTTTCAGGCAAGTATGAACACAAATGTGACCATTATTGCAATTACAACTGCGTTTCATACAACTAAATCATGTCCCAGCAACGAAACTTAATTCACAGAACTACAGCTGCCGTCTCGTGGGGCGGAATGCTATTATTACATTCCAATTTGATATTTCCTGAAGCCTAGCAATTTTTCTTTCATTTTACATTTAAATCGAATTTTCAAGAGAGAAAACCTCATTGAGCTAATTTCAATGAAGGGTTGCGGATTGCTTGAAAGAAAATACATCAATACACTGAGAATTCAAATACGTTCCTCGCAACAAGGACAAATTAGTGGTGCTACAACAGCACACACTTTCCTGCGTTATTGGAAACAGCTACGTAGTATTAAAATATTGCACTTTTTTGCGGTACTAACATCTAGCTATTATTTGAAAATGTCCAAATCAACCAAGAAGCGAACAACTCACTATTTCCATCGCAGTGTTGTCAGAACTATGTGAATTATACAACTGCATAAAAATATAATACAAACGTTTTATAAACCTGTATTGGAAAAATAAACCTGATACCCTGGACAATACAGAAATGCATTCACAGGGCCATGATTAGAGAAGAGTATTCTAAAACCATGCAAAAATACTCTCCTCACTACAAATGGTACAGCATTGGTTGGAAAACTAAATATTTTTATATATATATATATATCAATATAAATTTGACAGTTATAACTCTTTTACATACAGCTCCCTCAGGTCACAATGACTCTTAATTCACAGAAATTCGCGAGCGCGAACGGAATTCCAATCTTGCATTGCCTGCATTGTCGCTATTCTGAGAGCTAGTAATTTTTATTTCAAATTTTTCAAAATAATTTATAAAAGATTAATGTGTAAATGTGTAACAAAAGGTCGAATGTAAGAAACGAACAAAGAAATAATATACAAAATTGCAAATTCTAATTTATGATGCATCCAGCTGTCTGAAGCGCAGTAAATTTGCAGCGGGCTATTAATAATATATAAGAATGATCTTATTGAAGATGTAGTTTTGATAAAAACATTTAATTCAGAAAAAATTGTATTTTCACTGTACTTGTTTTTGAAAAATTGATCATGACCTTATTTAAAGACCTATTTTTTTTATAAACACACTAGATGGTACCCGTCGCGTTGCTGCCGCAGAAGAAATAATTGAGGAAATATTCCTCTCCCTCTCTCTCTCTCCTTGTTCTCTTCTCTCCATCCCCCTCTGTCTTTTCCTCCTCTCTAATTTTCCCCACTCTCTCTCTTCCATCTGTCTCTCTTATCCTTCTGTCTCTTTCCCCCCTCTGTGTCTCTTTTCTCCCACTGTGTGTCTCTTCTTCCCCTCTGTGTCTCTTTTCTCCTACTGTGTGTCTCTTCTTCCCCCTCTGTGTCTCCTCTTCCCCTATGTGTCTCTTCTTCCCTCTGTGTCTCTTTTCCTCCACTCTCTGACTCTCTTTTCCCGCTGTCTCATTTCCCTCTCTCTCACTATTCCTCCTCCTTTCCTTCTCTTTCACTATTTTCCCTCTCTCTCTATTTCCTTCTCTATTTTCCTCTCTCTCGTTCTCTCTCTTTCCCTCTCTTTGTCCCTGTCTCTTTTTCCCCCTCCTCTCATCAACTTGCGCCGCCTGCTCCTCGTGTTCTCCTCGACCTCACCCCACGGCACACGGCAACGCCCAGCAACAATGAAGCTCACGTAAATTGGGAATTGCATTTAACTGAAGCCCCATCTTGTGCTGTAGTGCCTTGTAATAGACTGTTCAAAAATATCTCATTCTTTAGAATACGGTGTGAGAAATGTTTCTTTGAGGCCTCAAAATTTTAGTTTTTAAGGCCCTATTATGCCTTGTTTAGGCGTTGTTTAACGATATAGATTCGAACTGGGTAGCGGGCTGCGTTTACATGAATATCTAGTTTTTTATTCTCCAGCGCCATGTAGTGCCATTTTTTCAATATTTTATTAGTTATTTTGTTATTCGGGACGGAGATGAATCCACCAAAACAAGGATAATTAATATTGGTTCAGTCGTTCTTGAGTTATAAATGGTGTACCTAACACAACATTGTTATATATATATATATATATATATATATATATATATATATATATATATCACTAAGGAAAAAAATTGAATCCATAATTGTAGTTGTAGGAAGACGCCGAAAAAATTGTTGAATTCTTTCAATTTTGAAAATGTCCCCGGGGCTTCATGTAAAGTACCCCCAAAATGAAAGTATCGATTTCAAAATCAACGGGACGCGAGATCAGTCAGACCAATAGGAGAATATCAATTTTGGAGAAAATCGGCTGAACCGTTTAGTCACTATAGTCACTTTAGTCACTAGTGTTGTTCACAAACAGACGGACAGACGTTTTGCTTTGAATTGTTTTTTCGGTATCAAGGTCCCGCAAAACAGGAAATTCTAGCACCATGTGTTAGTGTGTTCATTGTTGTAGCGACTGGATTTATCCACTTTTCCATTACGAGGACCCGGCAATGATTTTTTTCGGTCGAAAATCCACCGTTTTTTCGCGCAGAATTACATAACTTTCCCTTTACTATACGTACGTATGGTATACGGAACTGGCACAGTTACGGGAAAGTAAAAATATGGATTATCAAAGTGTATTCACGAACATATCCCATGCGTATTTTAGCCTTACAATGTAGTATGCGAGACAGTAAAATAAATAAAATTACGATTCACCAGCGGCGGCGCCGGCGGTGACGGCGGCGGCGGCGGCGCCGGCGACGCCTGCGGCAGCGGCAGCTCTGGCGCCGGCGGCGGCAGCGGCTGGCCCTACAGCGCATTGTTGCCAGCGCTGCTTGAAACCAACAAAGGACGGTTTGTTTTACATGCATATTTTACAACGCAGAAACACTGATAGCGTTGGCAAACAAATGCATATTTTATATATTTATATTTATATATATATATATAATATCGAAAAATATATAATAGTAATAATTAAATACTACAGCATTGTAATATTGTCCTAATGAGCTCTTTTAAATACGAATTACACATTACTCCTTGTCTGAACATGCAATGCGAAACGCTACGTTTCCACGTATAAGAAAATTTCCTCGAAATATCATTAGTAATCGAAGAATAAACTGTAAGTTTCCATCTATATTGTGAATTCAACGTGTATATGGGATAGGTAAGGATATCTGAATTCAAGAAAACTTTTACAGAACACATTTCACGTCACACAGTACACAACTATTTTTAGGTAAAAAATCATATAAATAAATAAGACATCTTCTTAATGATTCCATGTCCGTTCAACAAAGAAGAATTCAAAAGAATTTCACACTGACAGCTCGTCAAACGAAGCGCGGGAAATTAAAAAATGCAATTTCAAAAACGCTAAATGTTAACGCCATTATTTTGAAACAATTGTAGTTATCTGACATGTATAAAGAACTGATGATGTAGAGAACAGATTTCATGTAACAAAAACACATCTATCATCAATATTGTATATTTGCAACGTTAAAGTTTTGTTTGCCAATTTCGAAAATACAGAGATGTGCCGAAAATGAGACCAGTATACTTTATTTAAATTTCTTTGCTGTATATAAGAAAATATGTTTAAAAAATAGTGTCGTTTTGTTAAAAACGCATATTTCTCACAACATTACTCATCTTTTCTCACAATAAGTACTCATATATTCCAAAAATTGAACATTACGTTATTTAAAGATTTGTTTCTGAGGAATATATTTCATCTAGGAAAAAGACTCTATTTCAATACTATTTTAGTTGTGGGAAGACGCTGAACAAATTTTGAACTAATGCAATTTTCAAAAAATTAGGGTTTTTAACGAACATCAGACCTGCACCATTATCTTCAATGTCCTTCACACTATCTAACAAAAAACATTAATAAAAAACTATTAATCCATTCTTTGAAAATTTTGAAAGTGTCACATTTGCTTCATGTATCCCCAAAATTATAATATCGGTTTCAAATTTAAGGAGCCGAGACATCAGCCAGATCGATTGGGGAATATCAGTTTTGGAGAAAATGGGCTGAACGGTTTAGCCACTAGCCTTGTTCACAAGACTGACGTTTTGCCGTCAATCGATTTTTTTTGTTATCAAGGATCCTCATCATGTGTTACAGGATTTTTTTCTAACTTTAGCAACTGGATTTATCCACTTTTTCGTTACCCGGCAAGTAAATGTTTTTCTGCCGAAAATTTGCCGCTTTTTTCCCGCACCATTACATAACTTTCTCTTCTTAAGAACGAGAAAGTGAAAATGACACATGTATCATGTTTCTGTACAGATTCATTCAGCATGGTCTGTCACTTTCATGTACTGATGAAATAGGATATCAAAATTACCGTCTAAAACGAACTTGTGGTTTGGGTATTGAAGTTCCCTTCGGCTAGTTATTAATAAAGTGCAGATGCCTTAAAATAATAAATACAATAATGATAGTAATAACGTCACTACGTCGATATATTGCTCATAATGAACCAAGTTATTTATTTGTGCTATCTGCCATGAGCCGTTCAATACTTTTCGAAATACCACTTCCTTATTAAAAAATTAAATTTTAAAGCGTTATATTTGAGAATGAGTACTCATTAGTAGGGCCCGGATAATTATGTAATTATATATTTCCGTATGTTAACTCTATCAAATCAAAACCACAATATATTTACGTTTCATGTCGATTAGTGCCGAAAATCGATGACTTTTTAGAACATATATTTACATATTTTACCCGAAAGTACATATATTTACATACTTTTCACAAAAGTACATATTTTTAAATATTTCTTAGTATTTTCGTTTTTCTGCATTCCTGCTTTTTGTATAATTCTTCATTTATCCTACATGTTTTTCATAAGGAATAACCAAGACAAACCATTCAGCATTGTCAAACAATTTTTCGGCATTCTCCTCTCTAAATTGGCGCTATTCCATTGCGTAAAAATGTTGATATTGCAGCTCGCAGAATCCTACAAAAGGGCAAGGTGTTGCACTCCAAAGCTTCCAGTGTGTAGATTTCAGAGCGAGTAAAGCAGAGAACATAATAATACTCAGAAAGAAAGTTTGTGTATAAATATGGTACGTCTAGCAAGCGGTAACTCGCGCCCAGAACGTATTTTTCAGAGGTCTCTCTTGAACTTAATGCCCTTCGCCGAAAATTACACGCACTGACGCAGCTCAGAAAGCGCCATTGACAGTTTTCTTTCCCCGTTTGTTGCACTAGAGCCTAAACCCTTGTTTGTAAAGTATCTCTGTGAGGTGAAAATCTAAAGTAAAATCATGATGTGTCACTGCAGCTTTTGGATAAGAAAAGGACAGAAAGTAATTCACGGCGATTGGCTTAAACCTTGTGGTAAGCAGACTGGGAATTTGCCATAGGCAAAGTTTGGTTTATCTTTTCAGAGAAGTCAAGCAATAGCGTCTTGGGTAAGAACATTATTAAAGAAAGCTGAATGTGTGCTAAGAGTCAATTGATTAAATATCAACCAGCATTGTTTTTATTCCCTAATCCGCGAATAGCATTGAACAGTGAGATGTTGGGACAAAGTTTTAAATATACACTAGTAACTTCATGCGATGTGGAACACTTGGTCGGTACAAGGCCATCGAACAGATAATTGGAAAAATTTCATCCCTATAAAGTATTTGAGTAAACTCCTCGTGTGCATGCTTGCGGATGAGCCGTTTCATCTCTCACGGGTAGACTACTTCCCGTGCAGTAGTGGAGACAAACGAGGGCCGAGACATTCGAGGCGTCTCGGCGTCGTGAAGGGGAACTGATAATTTGTTTCCATAAATGGCTATAAAATTCTAAGAAATGTCCAAAAAACGTGTTTTTTTCGTGTTTTTGGCGCTGTGATCTTGGTAAGTATGCCGGGAACTAAATCAAGTAGATGTAGGTGGTGTTGATCGTCACCTAAGTAGATGTAGGTGGTGTTGATTAAACTCCAGTACCAATACCGACGAAGAGAAAGATAGAGAAACGAGGACAACGAAGAAGAAGAAGACGACGAAGAAGAAGAAGACGTAGAAAAAGGAGACGACGTAGAAAAAGGAGACGACGTAGAAAAACGAGACGACGTAGAAAAACGAGACGACGTAGAAAAAGGAAACGACGTAGAAAAAGGAGACGACGACGAAGGAAGAGACGATGACGAAGGAGGAGACGACGACGAAGGAGGAGACGACGAAGAAGGAAACGACGAAGAAGAAGGAGGAGGCGACGAAGAAGGAGGAGACGACGAAGGAAAAAAAAAACAAGTCATTACCGGAAGTAATTTAAAGCGTCGGCGACGTCACATTCAGCTAGTTTCTAAGTATTTGAAACAAATATTTGTTTCTCATTTTTTACGGAGACCATTGTAAATAACAGAATTGTGAGTAGAATTACGTTTTAATTTTGTTCTTTACGAATATATTAAGTCTACACAGATCAACATTTAAGCAAAAGTGTTTTATTAAAACGATTTGATATAATAATTAAAGTGTTACATATTTCTTACTTTTTAGTACATATTTCTATACATTTTAATACATATATATGTACATATTTTCCTAATTTTTAGTACATAATTATCCGGGCCCTACCCATTACTCATACATCATTTTAGCTACATTTCTTTAATTTCAATCAAGGCCCTACCACCCGGTATGCCATCTGAAGGAAAGTCGGTTGCAAATTGAAGCAGCGGCCAGACGCCATTAGTATGGCAACATTGCGCGGAAATTTCAAATACGAATATACATTCTAAATATAACGCATGCTACTTGAAACACGTCAGTTTACCCCAATATATGAAATGACTATACGCACATGAGCATAGCATATAGAAATATCTTCGTCACATGCTCTACATACTTGAAATTTTGGGAGAAGAAAATGTCAGCAAAAAAATTACCTGAAAAGAATGTAAGCTGGATGCCAAGTCGTATCATGATTAAATTTTAAAACAAATTTAATATTTTTATTTAGGTACGTGTTTATGTATTTGTCATGAACGCAAACTATTACTTTTTGAACAATTTTTAATTTTAGGCATGAAGCCTTAGCTGTAGAACCCTCAACCTGACGTGGCAATACTACTTCCAACGTTTTTTTTTGCAACATCAATCCCTTAGGAACCAATGCTTCAAAATTTCACCCCTCTTATAAACAATAGTTAAATTGATAATATCCACTCGCAGATTTTATATATAAGCCAAATATGCAAATGATGTAAGACAACTAACAACAGACTGGTTATTTCAACACAATTACGTTGAAAGCTGTTAAATGAATTTACAGCACACCGTGAAACACTTTAGAATTCATATACATATGAATATATACATGTACATTAGAATTCATATTCACATCACAATACCAAATAGTGGGCAGGAAATAGATGGCACCATGAAAATTTCCTAAAATATGCTTGTGTATGTATTCCTTACATTGTCTATTATTAAATTTTTAGCATTTACTCTAAGGATATAGGGTTGCATGTTCCCCAGGTTGGTGTCATAATACTTTAATTATTACCAAACAAGACACTGATCTAATTGATCTTCAAGTTAGTTTTTTCTTGAAGAGACAGTTCTATATTTCAAAGTTTGTAATCAAGCAGCACTTCCTACATATTAGTTTTGCATAGATTAAATGAAAACTAGTTTTTTGTACTTTTCCAAACACATGTCATATGTGGAAAATTACTTCCTTACCTTTCCAATTTAGTATTATCATTTCCTCTAGCAAATTTAGCAGTAGGTGGGGAAATAAAAAGAAAATACATTATTAAAAATTTTATTGAAGTAATGTTTATTGATATAAGTGTATGCATCATTATATGAAGGTTGGTATATCAAGATTACAAGATTTACTTGTGAAATGACAAATCACTGCCTTTTGAATATCTGTTCGTACACGCGAATGCAGCACAAGACATCACCATTTTAGATATAGCGAACACACAATGAAAGCACGAACAAAATCCGCACAATATTCAACACATCTCAGACGCTCCTCCACGTGTTGCCATACTAATGGCCAACTTCCTCCTCTTCAATTTGCAGCCGCACTGTAGCGCTGTTGCACACTCTACTGTAGAATAGTAGTACCTCTATGGTTTCAATTGTTTTTGTGAATTCACAGACGTATTGATGCACGCTTCTCAGTTTCCACACTATATTGCGAGTACATCTGATTTCTATATGATGCAACTTTAATTGGTATTGATATCAGTTGTATCATAGTATTTTTACTATATCTAGGGAGAGGATTTTATGCCCTAAAAATCTTGAAATAAGCTATCAAGAATATGCATTAATGACCCAATGGTCCGAATTATGCATTTTAATATGCATTAAAAAGTAGCAATTTTTCATTTCATGGAAAATCCTTTCTTGATAAAATTCAGGAGAAGCAAGTTTGGAATGAAAAGACATACTTTTGTGCAAACATTAATGCACTCTACCTTACTTTACGGGAGAAATAATTTGGAGTAAATATTATCTTAGTGAAGTATATTGTATGTCTTGTTGCATTTCTTCTGAATGGTTTAAAAAATATATCAAGAAATATCATACCTTTGCACAAATATTCTCTCATCTATAAAAAGTTTTAAAAATTGCAAACTGTGACAAGCCCATTCTCAATGAACGCTCCCAAATAAATAGGGGATTATATGAAAAAATGAAACGTTTTAGAGATAAGTCTACATTTTAACGAAATATGCAACATGTGCGTCTGCAATTACATGAATGTGCACCAACAGGAAAAATCGGCCAAATATAAACAAAATATGCACTAACATGTTTGTCTACATAGCACCCAATACTAACCAAATGTCAAGAAATTTAACTTAGCTATGCCCTGATCAACGGAGAAAACTACGCAAAATCATAGAAATCCGCTTATTATCTCTAATTAAATAATTCTATTACATTATCTATATCACTTACGTAGTACAGAGAAAGTGTTGAAATGCTGCAGAGGGAACAGCGATTTTTACTCGGAAAATCTCAAAAAACGGGTTTCTGATTCCGACAAAAATGCTCGCTCTTACGTAGTAAATAACTTTCTCTAATCAGTTTTATAGGGATGTTAGAATCGATGTGTTTTGTGTCCTCCATACAGAATTAGCGGTGCTACAGAATGGCACAGACTGCATCGTACTTGTTGGTTTTCTAATTTCTCAAGGCTGGGCTAGCTTTACGGTCTTGTTTCATCCTCTTGCCAGCTGCCATCTACCGCCAAAGTACATTTTATTAAATATTTCCAATTTTTCGGCTTCCTGTGGTAGAATTGAAATATTAATTTAAGAATATTAAACCTTGTCCTACAGAGAAATTTTCGTTGGATTTGGAGCCGTTTTTACTTTCTCGTATACGTACGTATATACGGAGTATTGTACGTACTCTAAAGTTATGTAATGCTGGGCGGAAAAACGGTGGATTTTCGGCAGAAAAAAAATTCATTGCCGGGCCCTGATAAGGAAAAAGTGGATAAATTCAGTTGCTAAATTAAGAAAAAAATCTCTGACGCTTGGTGTAACGCCAGAATTCCTGTTTTGTGAGTCCTTGATGTCGAAAAACCAATTGACGGCAAACGCCCCTTCCATCCGTTCGTCTGTAAACACAACAAGCGCCTAAATCATACGTACGATTTATTCCAAAATGGATATTCTCCGGTCGATCTGGCTCGACTCGAGGCGCTGATATATTGAAAAACTTACATCAAAATTTGAGGATACTTAACATGAATCCTCCCCGGACATTTTCAAATTTTCCCCAAAACGGCTCAACATTTTGTCTTTGAAATGTATTGCAAAAAAAATACACTTATAAAACTGGCATATATCCGATTTTCATGGTTCACTCTAAATTTTCCAAAGTTGCAAAATTTTGAATTTTTTTTCGGCGTCTTCCTACAACTACAAAATTGAAGATTTTTCCTTCAAATGAAGTTTTGTCAAATTAGTTATTTCATAAAGGTCTTGTACATTTCGACTTGACTCTCACGTCACTAATATTTTTCATTAGCGGCGATTTGTTCACTTGATTATATTTATGAGTACATGTGCTTTAAATAATGTCATATAAAGATTCCCGAAAACTCAACCGTTTTCGTCACGTCTCCTTGAAATTCTCTTTCTTAGAGACCTCATTTATAAAGATTGGTTGCGTGTGTGAGCTGGAAAAGAAAGGTATACTACTGAAATAATACAGGAGACGATTTACGTTCTACTATTAGGGAACCGAAAAATTCAGAAAATATTTTTAAAAAAATTACTTTAGGCGGAGATGGATGGCAGCTGGCAAGACATTTTCAGTGAAAACGAACTCAAAATTCCACATTTTCGAAAACGTTCAACCGCCATTTTCTCATAAACGACTCTACATATTTTCATCAAAGTTTTCGTGAATGTAGTGCAAATTGTACTTTTTAGATGACATAAGATTCATTTTGCTGTATAATTTTGTTTTTTCAAAAAATTCACAAATGCTATTTTTGTAAATGTCTCATGCCGTTAAAATGCATATTTCGAGCGATTTGTAAACACAATTGCATTTGTGAGTGGAAGTGCTTTAAATGACTGCCAATCAAGTTTTTGGAAAACTTAAAAATTATCTGTGAAAAAGAGCTTCAAATTTCTCATTTACAGTACTGCTTGAACGCCATTTTCTTCAAAACGGCTCCAAATTTTTCAATGAAAGTTGGTATTTAGGACTAGGTTTTATTCTCCTTTAATATTCTTAAAGTAATATTTCGGGTGCACTATTAGAAAAGAAAAATTGACAAATTTTTAAAGAAAAATCTAGTTTGTGCGGCTGTAGATGGCAGCAGACGACAGTATGTGGCGAGACAGAAAAGCAGAATTTGAAGTTTTTTTGCTCACAGAAAACTTTTGAGTTTTCGAGAAACTTCACTGTAAATCATTTGAAGCTCTTCCACTCACAAATGCTTCAACTTATACAAATTGCTGAATATGCGTATTAAACGCATGAGAGATATTTCAAAAGATTACATTTGCGTAATTTTTAAGCAACACAAGAATGCAGCAAATTGGCGTTAATATCATAATAAACAGTGCATTCTGCTCCATCCGTACAAAAAAGTAGGGAAAGTAAAAAAGTATGGGAAAATGGCGTTAGAGCGTTTTTGAAAATGCGGAAATTTGAGTTCATTTTCACACACAATTTTGAGTTGTCGAGAAACTTCTTAAAGCATCATTTTAAGCACGTTTATTTATTAATGTAATAATGTATACATATCACCATTAATGTAAATATTCATGACGGGAGAGACATGTCAAATATTACATATTTTATAATTTTTGAAAAAAGAAAGAAAAGAGGAAAATGACGTTTGCGATCTTGTGCAGTACGTTTAGCACTACCCCTACCAAACGATTAAAGGAACTAGTGGTGCTAAAACAGCACGTACTTTCTCGCCCGTAGTTTTACGCAAGTTACGCGAAAAGTACTAAAAGTTTAAAAAAATTATAAATGACCTTATTTCAAAATCTATCATTAAGGAACAGATTTCTTTAAGGAAAATATCTCTTTCCTTAATATTTTAATTTTAGGAAGACTCCGAAAAAACGTTGAACTTTTGCAATTTTCGAAAAATCAGGGTATTTAACGAACATGAGACCTGCACTGTTTTCTTAAAAGTCCTTTGCACGATCGAACAACAAAGTTTAATAAAAAACGATGCAACCATCTTTTTGAAAATTTGGAAAATGTCCGACGGTCTTCATGTAAAGTATCCCCCAGAATTAAAATATCGATTCCAAATTCAAGAGACCCAGACATCAGCCAGATCCATTGAGTAATATCAGTTTTGGAGAAATCAGCTGAACAGTTTAGCCGCGTTGTTCACAGACGGACGGACAGACGTTTTGCCGTCATTTGATTTTTCGGTATCAAGAACCCGCAAAACATGGATACTGGCTACACCACGTGTGTTTTTTCTGCCGCAAATTCGCCGTTTTTCCGCGCTGTATTACGTAACTTTTTCTCTAATCCGTAACGATAAAGTAAAAATATGAGCATTTTTGAGAATTTCTGATTTCTTATATTTTGTAAATATTGCACTTATTTCACAAAAACTACTAAAATTTCCAAAAATGCACTTGATATTATTGAAAGAAATAATGATGGAAAACTAATTTTATATGAAAGGAAAATCATTGTGTTCAATTTTGTAATTTTAGAAAGACGCCGGAAAAAAAACTTTTGCAATTTTCGAAAATTGAAAGTAAACAGGGAAAATCGGATTTATGCAGTCTTTAAAAGTATATTTTGCTCTCTGCTTAGAAAAAGTTAAAGAAAAAATGTACAGGAATTTTTTGAGAAAATTTTGAAAATGCCGGAGTCTTCGTATAAAGTAGCCTCAAAAATTAAAGAATGTTATTAAAAATCGCAGAGCTTCGAGTGAGGCCAGATCGATTGGGTAATATGCAGTTTGGAAAATATCCTGTGCGTAGTTTAGGCACTGGTGTTTATAGACTACAGACAGAAGGACAGACTGACGGACGGATGGACGTTTTGAAAAAATTCGATGTCAGGGTATCCCAAAACGAGTATTTCCGTTGAAATCTCGAAATCGGTTTTCCGCAGCATTACATAACTTTCTCTATACTTACTATACGTACGTGTACGAGAAAATGAATATTGTTTTATAATCGTCTGTCCGTCTGTCCCTCCATGTTTGCATGACGCTAGTGCTTAATACGTCAACAAGATTTATACCAAAATTGATATTTCTCGATTAATATGGCTGGTGACGCGACGTCTTGAATTTGAAATGGATTCTAATTCGATTTTGAGTGTACTTTACCCTAACGACGTTTTCAAAATATTCTCAAAAAGGTCTCCAATTTTTTTTTTCACTGCATAGAACAAAAAGAACTTAGAGATGGCGCAGGACGCACTTTTTTGAACTCTGAATTTTGGAAAATGGCCCGAAGTTTGAAATTTACAGATTATTCGAAAATGTAGGCGATGTAGGTTCATTAACTTTTCCATGTACGAGGGTTGGGGCAGGAGTCGTGGCTACTATTTTTTTTTCTAAAAGAAATATTATCGGATCACATAATTTTATGTCGCACAACAACAAATAAATCTTTGAGTATCTCACCAGCACAGAGAGCAATGTGAAATCAGTTGTCTACCGCCGTGCGAGACGAATGTAACCCGTTTCAAGCAGCGCTCCTACATCAAGTCAACCTTCTCCGTGGAAGAAATGTTTTAGAATGTCACAGGAAATTGGTGGAAGCTGTTGGGAATAATGCCCTTCCAGACCGGACAGTCGTGAGATGGGAAGGAGAGCTTCTGTTAGGACGCTTAGCAACCTGTGGTCAGCAACGCACGGGTCGACCTGCGAGTGGGTAACCTGCGAGTGAAAGAGCCTTATTTACAAGAGTTTTCACCGATTTCCTGTGACATTTAGGCCATTTCTTCCACGGAGACTGGTTGTTTTGATGTAGGAGCGTTGCTCAGAATGGTTACATTCATCTCGCACGGTGGTAGTCAGACAACTGATTTCTCAACACTCTCTGTGCGAATAGAGACACTGAAAGAACCATCCGTTGTGAACACACACTAGTACTTCATTTATGTGACAAATAAAATTGTGTGATCTCACAATATTGCTTCCGGAGGAAAATAGTTGCCATGACTTCTGCCCCATCCCTCGTGTTTGAACTATCCAGTGAAAATACACCCGCAGAACTGCTGTGTCGTCCAATATTTCAAAGCCGACGAAGATAATTGGAATTTAATTAATTTAAATAGAATAATAATTGCAAAAATATTCATAGAAAAACTACTATGCAGGGCCCATTCCTCCAGAAATTCAAAAAGTGGAAGATGTCGAACCTGAAGATAGTAAGAAAGACCAAATGTTGGAATGTAAGTTCCAGGAATTAACAGATCACATAAACAACTTGCAATCATCTCTGACGAATCAGATTGATAACATTCAGGAGCAAGCTAATGACATTGAGAGCGGACTTGGCCTTCTTACCGAAAGAGTAAACATCGGAGGAGGAGGTGGACATCACGTAAGCAGAAATTTTCATGTATTTTTAATTAGAAAAAAGTAGCATTTTAACTTTGCGCATTCTACATTGTATGTTTATTTACAGGATTTTGTTGGACTCGATGAACTTTACAAGAAAGTTGAGCAAATAAATTGTGACCTGGAAATGTTATCTAATACATCTGCTAAATTAATGCAAGATGCAGAACAAAAGAACAATTTACTGCAAGTATGTCTCCATAGAATATGTTACTCACAAATAAGGCTTAACCAGCCGTAGGTAAATTGAAAAGTCTTTGCAAAGCTTGTGTGTAATGGTTTTGATTAGCAGCTGTGCTCGCAGTAGACGTACTAGATTTTCAAGGTAGAAAAAGAGTACATACGTTATATCTACACATAAATAAAAGGGAATTTGCAAATAGACGCAAAGAGAACTCAATCGATTTCTCTAAAATTTTCATACTTAGTATCGGAAAGGTTTAAGAGTTGTTAGTATCGGGAATGTTTAAAGAGTGGTGTGAATTAAATCAGAAATGTGGGGGCGCTGTTGACGATGTATATGTTGATGATGATTTATGAGTTTATGATGACTCAAGCGCCCCTAAACAGAAGCTCTAGGCAGCCCCCACACCGTCAAATATTAAACGCATGGGGCTGCATATTCTGCCCCCCAGTGATTATAAAATATAGGCTGGAATTATCTCAGGAAAGTAAATCGAATTTCTTCAAGTCAGTGTCATAGCGAGCTCCTGCCCAAACTTGAGGGAGAACGTTTTAACAATAGGATATTTGACAACTATATCCATACAAGGACATTGAACGTACCTAAACGCGCGAAAAAGTCTTTCATTTATTTGAATTATTCCAGATCGTAACGTAAAACGTGATTAACAGTCATATTACCTAGCGTGTGAAGTATAATACACTGGAATAACGAAGCATTGCTGGATCCACTAGTTTTATCTTAAACTAGTGTATCCGACAATGCTTCGCTATTCTAGTGTATTATACTTCGGATCCACTAGTTTAAGATAAACTTTCAACCGACAATGCTTCGCTATTCCAGTGTATTGTACTTCGGATCCACTAGTTTAAGATAAACTAGTGGTGCTAAAATGGCACATACTTTCTCGCCCTTAGTAATGGTTACGTACGGCAATTTCTCTCTGAATTAACACTACTCAGTCATTTTTTGTAAAACTCATTACATCGTAGAATCGTAGAACATTAGGTGCAAATCTAAATATTTTCAAGCAAATATCAACAAAAATTCGACAATTATTATTGCATTTCATACAGGTAAGCCACATGCCAATAATGAGAAAGAATTCACAGAACTACAACCGCTGTCTCGCGAGTCAGAATGGCATTATCGCATTCAAATCTGATATTTCCTGAAGGCTAACACTTTTTGGGGATCATCCATAAATTACATAACGCGAAAAGGAGAGGGAGGGTGTCTGAGGCAGCGTTACGCTGCGTTACATAGGGATAGGGAAGTGCGTTATAAGGGGGAGGGGGTATTGAAAATATTCGAAATTTGCGTTAGGTAATTTATGGACGGCCCCTTATTTCACATTACAATTAAATCTGGTTTTTAAGAGAAACTAGTGATGCTACAGAATGGCACAGACTTTCCCGTATTAGTTTTCTGTTTCGTTTGGTCTCGGCTAGCTTTTCGGCCGACTCGCCAGTACTCTTGGCAGCTGCCATCTATCGCCGCCCAAACTACATTTTTTTCGACATTTTCTTAAGTTTTCGGTTTTCCAATAGTAGAATAAAACTATTATTCTAAGAATATATAAAAAAACAATTATACCTTGCCCTTAATGGCAATTTTCATTGAAAAATTTGGAGCCGCTTCAAGAAAATGGCGTTCAAGCGCTACCGTAAATGCGAAATTTGAAGCTTTTTTTTTTACAGAAAAGTTTTGAGATTTCGAAAAAACTTCATTTGGAGTCATTTAAAGCACTTACACACACAAATTCAACAGTGTTTACAAATTGCTCGAAATGTGCATTTTAACCATATGAGAGAACTTAAAAATAATTACAATTTTTGTAATTTTTGACAAAACAAAAAAAATACCCCAACATTAACTTTACGCCATATTAAAGAGTGCAATTAGCAATATCCGTTCGAAAAGTTTGAACTAAAAATTTGAAATCATTTTTGAGAAAATGGCGTTTGAGCGTTTCTGAAAATGCGCAATTTTGAGCTAGTTTTCACAGAAAACTATTCAGAAACTTTTCGAGAAACTTTATTTGACATTATTTAAAGCACATGCACTCATTAATATATAATAATGTAAACAAATCGCCGCTAATGTAAATATTAACGACGTGAGAGACAAATAAAAAAACTACATTTTTGCAATTTTTGAGAAAACAAAAGAATAGAGGAAATATGGCGTTAATGTCATCTCATAGAGCTCATTTATCACTATCCCTTCAAAAAGTTTAAAGAAAAAATTTGGAGCCGTTTTTGAGAAAATCTTGTTTTTGTAATTTTTTAAAATTTCAAATATTGCATGCAGTATTGCGCAAAAACTACTAAAATTTTCAAAAAAGTGTTCATGACCTTAATGAAAGAACTCACTTTGGACAACAAATTTTATTTGAAGGAAAAATATCTTATCTTCAATTTTGTAGTTCTAGGAAGATGCCGAAAAAATTTCAAACTTTGGCAATTTTCGGAAATTCAGAGTTAACCGTGAAAATGGGACTTATGCCACCTTAATAAGAGTATTCTACTCTATTCTAGCAAGAAATTTAAAGAAAAAATTGGAGCCGTTTTTGAGAAAATTTTGAAAATGTCCGGGGGTATTCATGTAAAGTACCTTCAAATTTTGAAGAAAGTTTTTCAAAATCGAGGCGCCACCAGTGGACGCAGATCGACTGAGGAATATCCATTTTGGAAGAAATCGCACGTATGGTTTACGCGCTAGTGTTGTTCACAGACGGACAGACAGACAGACAGACGGACAGACGGACGTTTTGAAAAGACCCACTTTTTCGGTATCAGGAGACCCCAAATTTCCGCTGAAATTTTCGAAATCGATTTTCCGCAGCATTTCATAACTTTCCCTATTCTCGGTATATTACTCCGTATATACGTACGTATATGGGAAAGTAAAAGACTAATTGAGTTCATTTTAATTAAGGTTTGCAGATTGCTTGATGGAAAATACATCAACACATTGAGAATACAAATACATTCTCGCAACTCAGACAAAAATAAAGGTTATTAATCAAATAGGTTTGAAATAATTTCTAAAATATGAATTTGTAAACGTGTAACAAATGGTCGAATGTAACAAAAGGTCGAACGAACAAAGAAATATGAAATATACAAATTCTAACTTACATCCAACTGGTCCCTAGTATTTCTCAAATTACGTTCACAAGGCTTATATTTTCGAAAATGTTGAATTTTTGCAATTTTAGAAAAATCAGGGTTTTTAACGAAATTGAAACCTGCTCCATTCGATTAAATGTCCTTCACATTGTCTATCAACAAAATTTCATCAAAAACGTTGGAAGCCTTTTTTTGAAAAGTGGAAAATGTTCCAGGAGCTTCATATACAGTACCCCCTGAAATTAAAATATCGGTTTCAAATTCAAGGGGTTGCGACTTGGCGAGATCGATTGAGGAATATAAATGGGGAAAATCATCGGAACCGTTTAGACGCTAACGTTGTTCACAGACAGATAGACGTTTTGCCATCAATCGATTTTTGGGTATCAAGGACCCAAAAAAGGTGGATTCTGAGTACACCACGTGTTAGAGGATTTCCCTCATAAGTTTAGAAACTAAATTTATCCCCTTTTTCGTTGCCAGGATCCGGCAATAGGAGTTTTTCTGCCGAAAATTCGCCGCTTTTTCCGAAGAATTACACAACTTTCTTTTCTTAAGGGCGAGGAAGTAAAAATTCCAGTGAATGAACAATCTCTTTAGAAAATGAATTTAGATGATAGGACGCCTCTGGTTCCAAAACATTCATTGGGGCAAATTTAAAAATCTTTTTCTTGTGCAAAAATTTAAAAACTGTTTTTTAAACGAGAATTTTTCCATCACTGGTACGGTTTACATATATCGAAATCCATTATTTGTGCAAGAATCAATTCTGTGGATTATTTTATTCTCTCGTAATTTTAAATTTAACTTAATGGATACATTGCATAGAAAACAAGATAATTCCCAAATACAATTTTTGTGACCTTTAAATTCATTTCTCGAAAAATTTCATGGAAATCGACAAGGGTTTTGACCCCTTTTAAAGGCCCGTAACACAAATATTTCGGCAACTATTTATCTTGCACGGAATTTTTCAGCAGATTGCTTTTTAAGTTGAATTTTACTGAGCCGCATTCAATAGGCAATCAAATTCACACTGTTTTGTCAGAACTTCTGAATAACATCTCTCTCTTGAAGGGATATTGTTTCTTTCCTCTGTTCTCCTTCATAGAGATATTTCACCCTAATTTCTTTCTCAGAGAATATGTTGTTGGGTTTCATGGGGGTCATGCTCATATACTACTTTATTTACTTGTCTGTCCGGGAGACGCCGCGTCCTAGGCACTGAGGACGACGTTTCGGCAGTCATACTTTACTTCGGTTTTTCTTTCTTGGCGCATGGGGGGGGGTGTCAGCAAATTGGAATATCTTTTGGTATTTCGCGTTCTCGGTTATGCCGCTAGGAGTCGCATGATTGCGACTGTATCGAGCAGTGTGGGCAATCATGCGACTCCTAGCTGCACAACCGAGAAAGACGCGAAATACCGTCTGTGAGATATTCCATTTTGATGACATACCCTCACGCGCCAAGAAAGAAAAACCGAAGTATACAACCTCCCTGGAGGCGCATTGTAAGACTTGTGTCTCGGGAGAGCAAAGTGAGGAGCCACGAATGTCCACGAAGACACCCTAGCGGAGTCGAGCGATCGGAGAGCTTGAGCTTGCGCCACTGATGTTGCTATGTGCCTTCTGTTCTCTCGAGACAAGCTATTTATATTAAATTAGCCCAATTAGCAAATAAATCAATGTATCTTACTGATATTTTAATTAACTGTTTATTTTACGTGTTTAAATAATTATATGTTTTACTTGCAAAATATATTTATTAGTATCCGAGAAAATTTTTACTTTTGGTAAGTTTATTGTCTATCACTCCAAAATAAATTAAAAATAACCAAACAGTTTTTAATTCTATAAGTAATGACTTAAGACAAAAATACTACGATAATTATATCAATGTACAATCTCTTAACAAGTTCCTACATTATTACGTTAATTGATTGAAAATTGTGAAAGTTGGAACTTTTTAGATATGGGATAATGTAAGGAAAATCAATTACCAGGAATGTGAAAAAGAAAATTTAAGATAGTGCATTTACAGTTTATTAATAAAATTTTTCTTTAAAATTGCCCAGAAGCATTGACATTGCATCTTCAACATCTTTTTTCTTTACTTCTTTTATTGACTTGACAAACCTTTTCTTCTTTGATTGACTTGGCTTTTTTTAAGCACTTTTAAAGTCTGGTTGCAATGCCATTTCACTTTTGTGGAGACAATGTTTGTCTCTCATATGTTTATTTTCTAAGGAGATGTCATTTTGATTCCTGAAGCATGCTCTTTGACTCTTTCACTGGCCTCACATCCCATATTGAACTGGGACACTGCTGATATCAGCAATTTCAATATTTTTTCTGGAAAGAAATGTTTCTTTGGGGCACTTGCTCCAAACAAAACTATGCAAACTTTCATTTGCATTCTGTGTTTTCCCATACACACATTCCAGTAATTCATTTTTTGCAAGCCTCTGATACATAGGAATTATTTTACAAATAACACTGGGAGACTACAGTTTTCACGTTGTATTTGCCATGTTTTGAAATTTCATTCCCATGAGCTCGATTGTAGAAGCACCATGAATTTTCTTCTTTAGGCCATTTAAAATGCAATAGCTTCAAGTCTGTTGGCATTGCATGGTATAAGGTGGCAAGTATTGCAGACTTCATCTTCTGCACATCTGGAATATTCTTCTGGATGGCATTGCGATAATTTGCTAAGACAAATAATTATGTCATCCTTTAAATTGACTTGCTTTTTACCAAGTGTAACACCCTTCACTTTCTATTCTTGGATTATTTTTGTAAGCCTGTTTTAAATCTTTACATCACATGTTTTATACATTCTTCTTTTCTAATAATAAAGTTGTCTCCATAGATGTTTAGTTTCAGATGGTGATTGAAAGTCTTTGCATCATCATCCGACAGTATCTCTCACCGACAGTATATCCGACAGTATATCTAAAATGATGAGACAGGACCCTCTTCCACAATACCTCACTTGCAGCTACATCCATTGCATTTGAAGATCCATTAAAAATTACTAATTATGAATTTCTTTCCATTTTTTATATTCACAGCTTTTTGTCTCATAATTTGCTCTTGTTCTTTTCACAAGTGCCACAGTATTTTGACAAAACATGAAAATCAGCCACAAGACCAGTCAAGATATCCATTTCATAACGAGTCAACAATTCCCATTTCATAACGAGATGTAGTGCCTCGTTTATGCCATGTTCCATCATACAATACTAATAAATTTATAACTTCATCACTTACTGAATCTAGATCATCTATGTAAGTTTCATGTATGGCTGCATATGAAAGCCTCAAAATTTCCTCTTATTTTTGCATTATTTTAATAACAGAGAGAAAATGAGAATTGTAAATTGAAACATTAATTCATGGTAAACCAATTACCATTGAAACTGCTCTATTGCTGAATGGCCCCTACCTATTTGCAAAGAAGCATCCACAATTTTCCTATTCACTTCATGTGGTGGCCTACTACAAGATGATGTTACAGGTACACGATGGCTATTTGGAATTTTATTTAACAAATGTTCACAATTATTACACTTGTTCACTAACTGAAAAGCAAATTACATTGATTGTTGTACTTCAGTGCATACATTTGAGGATCAACAGACAGCACTCACACATATCCTTTCAGTAAATGTTCCCAAACACACTTGTGAAGTAACATGTAAGTGCAATTCTCTTCTTCGGATATTTCACTGTTCAGCCGGAAAAACATCAGTGAACTTGGAAAGAATGTTCGCACTGGCTGATGGCTTGACCGGTGAGATTTTGGCAGAAAATGAACAATGCTTGACATCTGATACTAAAAAAGTTTCTACTTCCTCAGCACTGGCATTTGTGACTGCACTCTCCTGCAGTTTCTTCTTTACAAAAGCTGCATTTTTATTACCACTGCACTCTTCTGCACCGAAATAATTCTAACCTGAACTAGCCGACGGAAAATAAATTGAGAATATTAAAAACCACCTACCAAATAACTACGTTATAGAAAAGTTAAAATAAAGAAACTAATGTGAATAATAGTTTGGAATTCTTCGTTTAAAACGAAAGTTCGCAACAAATCTTGTTAATGGCGTTAACGACCACTTAACATTAGAAACATGAAATTTCTGACAGATTTCGAATTAAAGATTTGCGCCATGGAAGTCCGTCGGCTCGCGCATGGACTCGCTCGACTCCGCTCGGGTGTCTTCGTGGACATTCGTGGCTCCTCTTTGCTCTCCCGAGACACAAGTCATTGTAAGCACTGAGGAAGGTTGGAATACGACTACCTAGGACACGTCGTCTCCAGAACTCGTACATTGACTCTGACCGTGGAAGCCTACGCTTTCATCCTGGCTTTTGATTAATTTTAATTGACATTATCTGTCTTTCCCAGTCACTAACTATGCAAGTGGAATCCTTGGAAAGTTCTAAAGCAGACAGGGAAGAAATGGATGAAGCTTTGCATGATAAAGCCGATGCAACTGCAGTAAAAAGGAAAGTGTCACATGAACAGTTCGAAAATGCCATAGAGCATTTATCTCTTGCATTACACGAAGCTGTAAAAAAACTCACTGAACAAGTAAGTACCAGCCAGAACAGTTTCTTGAGTAAAGAAGAAATAAATTAAACTCGGATATGCGATTCTATTCAGTAAAATTCTTCGCAACAGGAGCGGCTGTCATTCAATAGTATACCTCGTTCAATTATTTCTTTTTATTCTGAAATATAATAGTTATTGTCATGTTCTACTACATATCAGTTAAGAGTACTCACAAAACGATTGTATTATATTAAAACAACATGATAAAAGATTAAATTTGACTAGGTGTCCTCTTTGTTTAACAACAAAAATTAGTACTTTTTGATCATTTAGGGATCACATCATAATTAGCAAGCAAATACAGTTTGAAAAACAATAATTTAAAAAGAAAACATTGTGCTTACGTACTTGAGTATTTAAAAAATAAAACATTTGAACATTTTGTTTGACAAGAAAGACTTATGTACATAATTCTATTTTAAAAGTATAAATTTTATTTTCCAAAGTAATATTTGATACTTATTTATCCCGCTTTACATTTGCATTTAATTTATTTTACAAAATTAGTAATATTCTCAAATTCTCTCTTGCATGTGAAACATGCACAGATCTAAGATACTGTTTATTAACGTAGTAATCACACTTATATTACAACAAAAGAAATTGAATTCCATCCTTTATTTCGCTTTACAAATTGATTTCTTTTACTTTAGTAGGCTACTCAACCGACAAAGAACATAAAATTGAAGGTATCATTCACCTTCCCAAGCAATAAACAAGGCAGCTTATTTACAGCCTATTGAATTGCCAAGTTTGATTCTTTTCGTAAATAAACCGTAAAAACTGCACGTGATTTATTAGTCCAGTCAAATGATGCTAAAAAAGGGCAAATAGTAGAAAGTGTCGGTTTCGTTCTGAAATGTGGTTTCTTAATGTTTCTTGGGTCGCTGAACACGAATATTAGGTTTGCGAAAATAATGTTGAACGGAAAAAGGTTAAAGCGAAAAAATGTGTAAAAATGACTGTTTCCAGTTTTTTTCAAAGTAACTCAAAAGTAATACATTTTTATTAAATAATTACCCTATATGAAATAAAATTACGTAAAATTACTATATTTAATGTCATTAAGCTTTTTTTCTCCAGCCAACAGTTAAGCCACGAGAGCACCATTCAAAGGATATAGCCGAATACGGAGGTGAAAAGTGCTCCAAAACCAAATCGATAATTGTGACACTTTCTATGAAAGAGAATACAATAAACGAGATACGAGAAACGAGTTTTTCATGCTTAATTTTTTCTGATCTTCTATTGCATGTATCAGGCTAAAGAAATTGCAAAGATGGAGAAAAGTGGTTAAATTTCAAGGTATTTTTGTCAACCAGTTTTCCCACCAATTCAAATAGAAAAAAAAATTTTGACGTTGGTTTTTGAGCGATAACGTTGGGGCACTGTCTCAGTGTTTTCCCTAAAATGAGATTTTATAGCATTTTTTAAAATTTTTAAACAATGTAGATGACAGTGAAAAAAAGTAACCCAAAATTTATCAGCTAAAAATGAGAAATTCGTGCCAAAATGTGATTTGAAAAATGCTTTTTCACCATAATTGAAACTATTTATATTTAAATAATTGAAAAGTCACTTACCAGCTTGATTTACATTTTGCTCACGAACGTTTGTTGTTGATGTGGAAAGTATTTTATCAAATGAAGATCTCAAAAAACGCAGAGTACACTACATTTATACACAGAAGCAAAACAGGGGGCTACCTTAGTATTTGCTCAATAGATCAGGGAAACTAGACCTGATCCAGATAGGATTGTAGATCATTCGAAGCTCCTTATCTCATCTCTCGATGTCAACTGATTAATAATTTGCATATGTAAAATATTTATTTAGAAAATGAAAAGAATATTAGAGTACTAAGTGGGACATTACAGAATTTTTTATTGTTTGTCAGGAAGCGATATGGCACGAAGCATTGGATGAATTTCAAAGTGAAATCGCTTCAAAATTGGATAAAAGGGAAATGGCTCCTCTGAGAGAATTTATCAATAAGAAATTAAAAATATTACACAAAAAGCTAAAAGAACTTTCAAACATTAGAAGACAAGCTGAGGCGGCAGCGGCAAAGAAGAATATTGTAAGGTAAGGTAAAAGTTACAAATCATTATTATTTGCCATCAACTGCAACATAATTATAAACCAGTAATGCTACAACAGACATAATTATAAACCAGTGATGCTACAACCCTTTTCGCATTATTCCGAACGGTTGCATAATATCCGTAATAATGCAGTTTCTGCCCTACTAACTCATCAGCTATCGCTTGAAATAGTCGAAACTAAATCAAAGCGCCTCCGGTGAATATCTATATTTAATGGCCAGGAAATACAGTAATTTCGTACTTCTACAAAACAAACATGCATTAATAAATCTAAATTACAACAGCATTTGTAGATCATTATGGATACGAGCGAGGATGATTCCACATAAGCTTTCCTTCATTTCATCGAAGTGAGCTTTCAATTGTTAAATAATTATATTATAATAACGGACCAAAAGTTTTAAAAGTAAAATAAATGTACACATTAAAAATTCAGAGCTGGAAACCATCCAACATTTCGTCTTACGAATGTGTACAAGATTGTATATACGATTTTACAAATTTATCGTCTTTTATCATTTAAGTATTATATCATCTTCTTCCTTTACAGATTAGGCATATTGCCTGTTCCATCTCATTCTTGGCCTTCCAATGTTTCTCTTTCCTTGCAGCTTACAATTCAGGGCTCGCACTGGAAGTCTGTCTTGCGGCATATTTCCAATATGTGTCACCCATTGCTGTACGTACTTCTTAATTTTGTCATGTACTGTTTCTTGCCGCCCTAGTTCCTCTCTTATTTTTTCACTTTTTATTTGGTCTCTTAATGTACAGCCCTTTACTCTTCTCAGAAATCTCACTTTCGCTGATTCAATCCTCCTACAATCTTCTTGTTTTTGAACCCAAATTTCACATCCATACAGTGAAACTGGGAGGGCCATAATATCATAAAATTCATTCTTTTTGTGGCTTCTTTTCGTGCTTTCTATTTAAATGTTCTATTTATAGTTCCATATACTGCTTGAAATTTATGGATCTTGCTGGTGATATCCCTATCTCTTCCATATGCAATTTCGCACCCTGGGTAGTTAAAATGCGTCACTTGTTCTAAAACCATATTTTGAAGCACAATCTTTGTCCTTATAGATTCGTTTCCTTTAAAAGCCATTACTTTGGTTTTGTTAACTGATACTATCAGACTGTACTCCTTTAAAATTTGCCCCAGTTGGTAAATAGATCTTTGCAAATAATCTTCGTTTTCCTGCAGGATTACCTGGTCGTCAGCATATAAAAAAGTATTTAAAAATGTATTTTTGCCCAGGTGAATTCCTGCGGGCATCATGTTCTTCCACCTTTTAATTATATATCCCAGATATATGTTAATGAGTGTTGGCGAAAGACTGTCACCCTGTCTTTCTCCTTTATTTACAATTCTCTTTCCAGAAACATATCCATTGTATTTTACTGGGATATTTGTATTATCATACATACTTTTCACCACTTGTACTAGATGACTTGGATACCATTCTTCTTTCATAATGCTCCATAATTTACTTCTATTGACATTATCAAAGGCCTTTTCAATATCCCCTAAATGTGTACACCAGGCTGTGTTTCTCTATTACACTTAACTCGTTTCTCAATTATTTGTTTTAATGTATTGTTGAACGACCTTTTCTAAACCCCTGTTATTCCTGAGGAAGAATGCAGTCTGCAAATAGAGCTATTCTGTTATTCACAATTTTTGCGTATTTTTTGTAACATGAGTTAAGTAGACAAATACCCCTATAGTTGTGAAGTTTACTCCTATCTTCTTTTTTAAAACATGGAATAATTAACGAATCTAACCATTCATCTGGTATTGTACATCTTTGCCAGCATTCATTCATTTGGTGGAGCAGTCGAAATTTCAGTAACACACCTCCAAATTTCATTAATTCTACATTAACCCCATCAGGATCACAGGCTTTCCTATTTTTCGGGGGGGGGGGTATGCTACCGTCTTTTCTTACACTGCCTCTGCAATAGTATCGATCAATATTTTCAAAGTTTTCCTTTGTCGTCTAATTTTTCGAGTGCCTAATGCCTCACATGCTGCTCTTCTTAGCAATTTTGTAATGTTTCTCCATTCTTCATTTAGATTTTATGATGTGGCGATGTTGCCCAAGAACTGATTCAACCGTCTCTGATATAACTGCCTTATAGTATGGTCTTCTAGTAGATACATTTTATACCCTAAATCTTCAGGTTTATTTTTGAAGCAGTTTGTTTTTCCAGCTTGCTCTTATATTTATTTTTGTTTCCACTTGATCTGGGTTGATGTCATATCCTCTTAAAACACGGGTATCCTTCACGTTAGAACTAAACTTTTTATTAAATATTACATAATCTATCACTGAGTGTTGTCCCCGGGCACTACAAGTATATTTATGAATATTCTTTTTTCTAAAAATGTATTGGTTCATTGTATGATACAAATTCTTTGAGTTATTTTCCATTTTCATTCATTACTTGTTCTCCATAGAGTCCTATAACATTCGGAATAGGCATGTTTCCCTCTCTCACATTTACATCTCCAGCTATAATTAGCGAGTTATTTGGATTACATTTTTTTTACCTCTGCGGCTTGTCATACAATTTATGGTTTCTTCTTTCCTACCTTCCTCGGGGCCATACACTCCTATAACTGTAAGATTACCTCTACTCATTTTAAAATCTACTCTTAGCATTCTTTCATTGATGTATGTGTAACTCGTAATACACTTCTTCCATTTCTTATCCACATACATCGCTACCCCAGCTTTTGCTCTTTCTCGCTGTTCCACTTCACTATAGATATTCATCCAGTCATCAATCTCTCTTGTTCCCTTTATTTTCTTTTTTATTTCTGTAATTACAGCAATGTTGGTTTTTCTTGATTCTAATATCTTTAATAGTTCTATTTCTTTGTAATGTAGTCCGCGAACTATATTTAGTACATCCGTTATTCTCATGTGCTTTAACCTTTTTCGTTTCCTGTGGTTTTCATCAAATTGGTCCGGCTTCTTTCCTTGAGGCTTGTCAGTAGCAGAATATATCCCATGGACGCGTTTCGGGCGCTGCGCAGGTTGAGTTGGGTAGAGGAGCTGCCTCCTTTCTGCCTCCGAACTTGCAGAATTTATTTAGGGTTTTCCCCTAGACGGCTTCCTTTCACTTCACCTAAAGAGTCTCGTGTACCCTGGTGTGAATGGAATGGGGAGGAAATCCTAAAGGCCGCTCCACAATAGCCCGTGGACGGGAACGCAACGCGAACGCGAACGCGAAGAAAGTTGAAAGGTGTACATGTCAGGCAAGCGTTCACAACACGACGGGAACGCGAAGCTTGACGGGAACGGGAACGCGAAAGATGGTCAACAATTATCTCGGCCCGGGAACGGGAAGCCTCTCGACCAATGAGAGTATAGCAAATGGAGGCGAAGCTTTCCAGCTGATCGAGCGCGCGGCCTGCGCGCGAAACTGGTCTGGAGCGGAGTTGAGGTTACAGCGTGGATTTGCGAGGTTAGGGTTTGAGGTTACTTAGTCGTTGTTGAATTGTTCTAGTTCTTTTTAGTGATTTCAGTATTTTTCGTTTTCTATTCATATTAATATATAGAATTAAAATTTCCCACAAAATATTTTTGTATGTTTCATTTAAGTACATTAGAGTTTTTTGTTTATTGATTAAACTTTCGTTAGTTGTATTTTCCATAAGTTCTTAGTAGTATTTGCATTTTTCCATTCTGATGAATTATTTTTTTCATTAATATTCTTTTGTTAAAGTATTCATTATTCATACTACCACAAGCAAAAAACTGACAGATGGCAAAGCAAAGAGGGAACAGAGTAGCGCAGCTAGAAGTGCTTTGGTTTCGGCGACTCTCCTGAAGTACTCGTTTTTGCCGCTACAGGTTCATAGCGCTATTCCTCTTCCCGTTGGCGTTTATTGTGAAGCGCACGTACCTCGCGTTCCCGTCCTCGCCTTCGCGTCGTTCCCGTTCGCGGGCAATTGTAGAGCAGCGTTAAGGATCGGGAGCCTCCGAGTTACTCGATCCACTCGTTGGACCCGAGGGTAGGGAAGGAATAATGGACGCTGAAGGATGGATATATCAAAAGGTGAGGACAGCGGTCAACTGCTCCCTTATAAGTAGGAGAAACCGGACTGACTGCTGCATTCCCCACAATATGGTAAGGACGTGCAGGGCGATGGGGCCGCTACATCCCTACGCCTATGTATGTACTTGGCGCGATAGCCCATGAACGAGCTCAGTCCTACCGGGGACGTCCCTGCCTCGCGGCCATGAGTTAACGGGGTACGTGTGGTTAGCACGTAGTATTCCGGTTTTCTCAACCTCAGAAGTGAATTTTTTCATCGTCACAAAGCAACATATACTGGGACATTGCAAGGAAAACGCACACTATAGTCTTGCCTCCACCGGGAATCGAACCCAGGACCGCGTAGTGAAAATAGTTAAAATAATAACCACTAGTTTCCTTAAATTTCGTGTAAAATTATATTTAAATACACTTATGAAGATGACGTAGTCCGATTTCCACTGTTTACTCTGAATTTCCGAAAATTGCAAGGTTAAACTTTTTCGGTGTCTTCCTACAACTACAATATTAAATAGAGATTGTCGATTCAAATGAAATTTGTTCTCAACAATTAGTTCTTTCATTAATGTCATGCAAATTTTTTGTTGCAAATTTTAGTAGCTCTTCAGGAATTTTGAGAGAAATATTGGCAATATTTCTATCAAAATTGCTCTATGTTAATTTTGGTTCTGAAATGTTAATATTTTTGCCGATTTCTAAAATTCAGAGATTTTGCCTAAAATGAGACCAGCTCTAGTTTTCTATTATCTTTTGCTATATTTGAGAAAAAAACTTTAAAGCGAACATTTGGAGCGTTATAGAGAATATAAGTTTTTGAAAATTGCCTACAATTCACGCAAAAATAACCCCAAACCACCATATATTCGAAAAATTGAATATAACCATATTTATCTATGATTTTTATTCGTTTAACATATTTCATTAAGGGGTACACTGAGGTCTCAATAATCATGGAATATCACCTAATCTCGTGTTGGACCTCCTTTTGCCCAGGGAAATGCAGCAACTCGGTGTGGCAAGTCATTGGAAGTCACTTCAGAATTATTGAGGCATGCTGCTTCTATAACCTTTCATAATTTCGAAATAGTTGCCGGTGCAGGGTTTTGTGCATGAAATGACCTTTCGATTGTGTCCCAAAAACATTTAATGGTATTCATATAGGACGTTCTGGATGGCGAAATCATTCCCTCGAATTTTCCATAATGTTCTTCAAACCAATTGTGAAGAATTGTGGCCCGGTGACATGGCGAATTTTCACACATTAAAATCACATTGTTTGCTTGGGAACATGAAGCCCATTAATGGCTGAGAATAGTCTATAAGCTGAACATAACCACCTCGATTCAATAATCGGTTCAGTTGGACCCGAGGACCCAATTCATTCCATGTAACTAGCCCACACCATTATGGAGTCATCAACTTACATAGTGTTTTCGTACACATTGAATCCATGGCTTCTTGGGGTCTGCGCCACACTCGTACCATACCTTCAGCTTTACCAACTGAAATCAGAACTCATACGACCAAGCCACGGTTTTCTAATCGTCTAGTGTCCAATCGATATGGCCGCGAGCCCAGGAGAGCCGCTGCTGGCGATGTCGTGCTGTTAGCAAAGGCACTCGAGTCGGTCTTCTGCTGCCATTGCCCAGTAAAGCCAAATTTTTCTGCACTGTCCTTACTGATACATTCGTCGTACGTGCCAGATAGATTTCTTCGGTTATTTCACGCAGTGTTGCTTGTTTGTTAGCACTAACACCTCAACTCTCACGCCGCCTCTCTCGGCTATTAAGTGAAAGGCGTCGGCTACTGCGGTTTCATTGGTGAGTTTATACCTGAAATAAGGTATTCTCGGCGCACTCTTTCTCCCTCACGATTTCCGAAATGGAATGTCCCAAGCGTCTAGCTCCAACTACTATTCCGCGTTCAAAGTCTGTTAGTTCCCGTTAGTGCGGCCATAATCACGTCAGAAACCTTTTCACATCAATCACTTGAGTACAAATGAAAGCTCTGTCAATGCACTGTTCTTTTACACCTTTTGTACGCAATACTTTTGTCACCTCAGAGTAAATTTCTATCTTTAATAGAGTCCCGAAAAGAATTTTCAATGTTTACAATTTTCACAAAACTGGGGATATTAACGAAAGTGAGACTCGCGCCATTTTTAGTTCAGAGTTCTTTACACATACAAAGTTTATGTCGTTATCCCAGTTCAAAATTTAATTCAGAAAGTTTTAGGGGCCGTTCATAAATTACGTAACGCAAATTTGGAGTAATTTAAATACCACCTCTCCCCCCTGTAACGCAACAGTAACGCGCGCTTGCATCCCCCTAAGTAATTACGTAACGCTTGCGACAACACCCCCCCCTCTTTTGTGAATGCAAGATGTGGATGCAAGTTGTGAGTGAAGGAAGGACGTATAGGCGTGAAAAATTTTGATTACAAGCCTTGCACACGTCGTCAAGGGTGAGAGTACTGCGCCAATTTAAATGGATGTTAGAATCACCTGAATAACTGTTGTGAATATTTTCTTCGCAATATTACAGATTCAATAAAAAAATTGATAAAACATATCTCCATTTGTGACAATCTTATAACTTAATATTTTTTTAAAATTAAATACTTAATATTTAATATTTTAGTACAAGTCTAAAAAAAGGAGCAAATGTTGAAAACTGTAAGAAAATAAATATTAATGTTACGTAATTTTAAACCAATACCCCCTCCCCCTACGTAATGCAGTGTAACGGTGCCTAAAAGCCCCTCCCCCTCTTTACGGTTACGTAATTTATGGACGATCTCTTGCTTATTTTTGAGAAAAATTTAACAATTATTTTGAGGCTCCATGTGAAGTACACCCTAAAATCAAAATATCCATTTCAAACACATAGGGTCTTGAGGGCTTTCAGATTGATTGAGGAATATAAGTTTTTGAAAAAAATCGTGTGAACGATTTAGGGGCTAGCGTTTACAACAAACAGACAAAACAGATTGACCGACGACATTTATCAGACAATCAATTTTTCGGTTTCAACTTCCTACAAAACATGGATTCCAATTACACGATGTGTTAGAGAAGGTAATTTACTACCCATAGGAACAAAATGTATCCACTTTTTCGTTACCAGGGCCTGGCAATAAGAGTGATTCTGTCGAAAACTGTTCGTTTTCCCTGTAGTATTGTAATACTTTATTGCGTAAGCATTAAGCGAGAAAATAAAATATATCTATCTTCAATATTGCAGTTATAGGAAGACATCAAATAAATTGTAAACTTCAGACATTTTCAAAAATTCAGAAGTTTAAAGATAATGCAACCTGTTCAAAGAAAATGCAACAATTGCGACCTACATATTTTGCTCTATTTGAGGAAAAAATGGCAAAAATATTTGGACCAATTTTTGAGAAAGTTTTGAACATGTCGATGCTTTATGTAAAATACCCCTAAAAATTAAAATATCTGTTTCAAATTTATGGGAAGTGACATCAACGAGATCAATCAGGGAACATCGACAATTTTTGAAAATCTATTTATGGTAGTTGTTCACAGACAGTTACGGACAGACACACGTTTGGTCATGAAACAAATTTTTCGTCAAGAACCACAAAACGTGTATTCTGACTTCAGATAGTGTTAGAGTAAGTAATTTTATAGATAATATTTGTTAACGAAAAATAATCACTTTATCAGGTTCCCACAATACGAGTTTTTCTATCGAAAAATACTCATAGTTTCCAAAGAATCGAGCAAACTCGGTCGAAGAATTAATTTTCCTGTCTCTGTTTTCTCTCGCGCTACTATTACACGTTCGATTATTATTACACGTATCGACAAAGCAGTATGAGAGAAAGTAAAAATAAAATTAATTTCAAGAGAAATGACAATTCATCTGCATTCACTTTCGTTTCTTAATTAGCTTCATTCTACTAAACTTCTTTCAGTCTCACCAAGTATTCACGATGTGTCCTTAATGAAAAACGACAGTTAAAAACTATTATAATCATCAGTACGGAAATAGATATCAAATAAATGATCAAACTTTAGTCAATCTTACAAAAAAATTACAAAAAGTAAAGATATATCTATAACAATGATAGTTGATAATCAGTATTTATTTGAACAATTTTTTTCAGGGATGTCACTTGCGTGTCATGTGATTTAGAAGCAGTAATGCCCAGGCAGCTAGAAGGAAATGTTCCTGTTCTTCCAGCAGTAACTCCGCATCACAATATCAAACCATACCTCACTTACGAACTGGATATGATTAGGAAAGAAACTAAAAGGTAAATTTATGTTAACGCGCATTAACAGCGAAACAAAGAAATAATTTTTTAAAGTAACCCGAAGAAAATTTGAAACCTAAACTTCAAGAAGAATTTACACTTTGTATGATCCATTGAAGTTATAGATCTTGAATAATGTTGGAATTAAGATATAATTGCGGACTACAATAAACACGTCAGCAGCGGAGTAAGGAAATAGTGCTACAGAATGGGACTGATTTTCCCGTACAAGTTAGTTTTCTTACCTCTTTAATCTGCACTATATTTTCGGTTGTACCCCATCCTCTTCTCAGCTGCCATATATTGGCACGTAAAAGACATTGTTTCGATTTTATCAATTTCTCCCGGATTCCTAATAATAGAATTGAAATAGTCTTTAAGAATATTATACAAGGGTAAAAACCGATCCTAAAAGTATATTTTTATTAAAAATTTTGTAGTTGCCTTCAATAAAATGATCGTATCTGAAAATGTGCATCTTAAAGCTAATTTTTACCCAAAATTTCGAGTTTCCGAGAAACTCCAATAAAAATAAGGCAATAAATGAGGCAATTGTGCTCACAAATGCGATAACGTGTAAAACATTTCCTTAATGTGAATATTAACGATGTGAGAAATATTTCAAACTGCTGGGGCTACAATATCACATACTTATTCGCATTATTTGAAACGTCTCGCATTATTTGCACCAGATCATACAAACACTGGCGGATCCGGAGGGAGGCCCTGGGGCCATGACCCTCCCCCCCAAAAGGCCTAGATTTTCGTTTACTTTCCTTTATTTGGCAAAATTGATTTAAATATTTGTTCGAATTGTATAATTATTTAAATAATATTTTATAGAAGCATATCTACAGTACAGAAACAATATACAATATAATAACATATTTGTTTATTATTTAACAAAAATCTACGATCCCCCTCCAAAAAGATGATCGGCTGGATTCGCCCCTGCCAGACAAGACAGAATAATTTCACACATATACAGGCTGTCCGGGGAGGAAACGTCGAAATTTCGAAAATAAGCTCTTAAGACAATATTTTGTCTAATAAACTACATGGATATTCTGAATAGTAGAGCCGCAATAAGCACTCAAAAGTTTCTTTGAAAAATTGATTTCTTGGCTAAAATTTGCATTCTAGAACCATAGAAACACTCCAGAAACATATAAGTTGTTTATTATTTACTAAAGAAATGAATATATTTGTTCAGAAAGAAAAATTATGCGAAAAATAAAAAAGCAACCATTTTACACAATTCGATTGCTTTTTTTATTTATCGCTTAATCTTTCTTTCTGAACAAATATATTCATTTCTTTAGTAAATAATAATTTTCTTCCGCATTTAAATAACGCATTACTTTGGACAATTGGCTTAAATTTCCAACATCTCTCATTTAAGACAATGGCAAGAAAATTACTATTATTTATTTCTTGTTTAATGTTTTGGAAATAAACATTTACAACTGAAGATATTACGTTATTTGGAAACAAATTTGAAGTGCCAACAAATTCAGATGAATTCTCGAGTTGCTGCGCCAAAAGTGGATCATGTTTTGCCATTAAGTGTACCAAACCTTTAAAGTTCCCTATTTTTGTGGAGTCAAATGACTCATCATGTCCTCGAAAACTGAGTTCGTGGAATCCTAGAAAGAACAGTACATCAATGAGTCTCTTCAATATTTCGTGTTTTTTCTCACAGTTTCGTTGTTTTTGGTGCGATATTTGTATCCGTTCATCTAAAGCATGATCAATCCTTTGTGTTGAATAAAAACTTTTTAACTTCAAAATGCTGGTCAAATAATTTTTATAACTTGAATGTCTTTTCACTGCCTTGTGTAAATTATTTAAATAAGTTAATAATTCCTTAAAGTTTCGATGAAGCCTTGACAGATTTGCAGAACAAGAAAATAAGAACTCGAAGGAATAATAAATAATTATTAATTATTAATACCAATGAACCGATAAGCACATGTGGAGCCCACCACATGCGCGCTGTGAGTCACGCTGTAAGCAACTGGCCGATTGCTTCCAAAGACGACCTCAACTGAACGAGCTCACGCGCGCCCATAACACGCGCCAGTATATCCGCTGATCACAGCATTCCCTTTCAGACGCTGGAAGCAGTGAGCCCAGTGCTTCCAAAGAGCTTTACAGGAGGACTCTACCCTATTTATTGGTGACAATAATAATTACTTGCTCATTTTGGGAAGATAAGATTGTCGCCCCCTATTTAAACTATTTTTACTCGGAATTCTAGTAAATGAATCTAAATTACTAGTCAAGTGGTATTTAAAGGAAACGATAGGAGAAGCAATGCTCCCTTGCTTCCATGGAATAAACCTCTTGTTATGAAATTACTAATTACTTGATATTCTATGCGATTGGATTACACGGGTGTACCTCTTTGCTTGATAATAAAGTTAAATAACAATAGCTTATAATGACAAGGGTGAATTATATTGTCATCAGTTACAAGTTGACATATAGAACAAGTGACGGAGGATAAGAGGGCCTTGAAAAAAATTACAGGCTTAATATGAAAATGGAAAAGTAAGGAAGAGGGTTGGTTATTGCATGCGAGAGTTCTCGCACTGGTACGCTAGTTTGCAGTTTGCGTATATTATTGCAAATGGGGATTTATGTGCTTCTAATGATGTGTAATAAAGTTTCTCTAAAACTCAAATTTTGCTACGAAAAGAGCTCAAACCTTCACATTTTCAAAACTGCTCAAATTATATTTTCACAAAAACGACTGAAAATTTTTCAGTAATAAATTGCATGTAGAACAAGGTTTTACTCTTCTATAAAATGCTTTAAGTAATGTTCCTATTCTCTTAAGGAACCGAAAAATTGAGAAATGCGAAAAAACAATAATATATATATGATAGGAAAAAACATTACTTTAGGCGAAAATACTTGGCAGCTGGGATGAGGGTGGGGCTAAAGCAAAAAGCTACCTCGGAATACATAGAATAGAAAACTAACTAGACGAGAAAGTCTACGCCTAGCAACACTAGTTTACTTTTGTTGCTGTGTTACAGTACTTTCCCCTTACTACGTAAGTTATATTCGCGAAAGTAGACAGGTATGTTGACAACAGAAATTAGATTATTAAAATGACAAAATGTACTTTTTGTATATAAGCTTTAATGTTTTAGCATAATGTACAATTTGTATTTGTAAATTTTGTAACAGTATGTTTAGTAAAATTAGTAACAGTATGTTTTAAATGGTTATTTATTATGCTATTGAAATGTCTTTGGTTTATTTGAATTTTGTTGTTTTCAGGATTCCACCAAAAAATGTACTTCGCTTAGAAGAAGCGCTTGCAAGCCAAAAAGCTAAAATACGGGTTAATGAAGGGAAACCTGTTATTTCCAAAGGGTACGTTAAACACAATTTATATTAACAATATGCGCGTTTACTTTTATGTTTGTATGTTTCTTGCAAAATAAACATTTAATAAAGATAAGCCATGGTTCCCGTAAATAACAAGGTAACCTGCTGCACAAGTAAGTTTGATGATAAACCAGCTGATACTACTACCGTTGACGGAAGTCGATTCTTTCACAATAGCCTTCTAAAAATGCATCTCTTTTAAACATTTCGAAGAAATTTCTAACAGAAGTCACATTATAAGTCACATTATCTAAACACTAACTTCACTCCCTTACAAAGTAAATTACAGGAAGCTGAAACCGCAGTGAAAAAATTACATATTAAGTAGTTATACAGGAGGTCCGAGGAGGAAACGTCGAAAATTGGAAAATAATCTCTTAATCAAGCAATTTATCGGGGATAATCCACAAGTATTGTTCATTCGATAGGATAAAGGGGAGGTTTAGTTGCTATTGATCAGTGGCGTATCGTCAATGGACGCGAGTGATGCGTTGCATCCCACAATTATTCGGTTGGTTTGATCATTTCTAATCTTTACTGTGTATGTTTCTCCTTTTCTCTATGCAAAAATACATTGTCCTTTCTTTGGACGCTTCAGACCACTGTATCGGTTACTGTACCTGGTTTTGTAACATTGTGATTTCGCATAAGAGAGTTGCATCCGTTCCATAGATACATAATTTTTACAATACTCTTTTTGTGAACTAATAACTATTGTTTTGAATTTTCAGGGATCACGTATGTCAACGTTATTGTGGTGGTAGTCATACAACTACATTGCCGCATCAGCGAGTTACAAGAGTAGGTAACTTTGTAACTTGTGCAGGAGGAGGACTTGAAGTTTTTCGACTTTTTCCTGAAAGGGGCCCCGGCGCAAAACAAGATTTGTCCAGAAAAGCTAGCAACAGCGATTCTCAAAAAAATGCAAAGCACATAAAAGGGAATAAAAAGTGAGGGTTATTTTACGTGTTAATTCCATTTGATTGCACTTCTTTTATTTCACATATAGGTACCAAACGTTAAAATAAAGAATTATGTCGCGCTGAGTATTTTTTATTTATCTCTATTATTCAAATGATCATAATTAATTTGAATAAACTTCCAGTTGACTGTATCGCGAACGCAGTCGCAGGAAGGTACTATATTAAACTTTTTGTGCTTCAAAGGCATATGAAGAACAGAAATGACTCTGAACATACAACTTAAATTTCTTCGGTGTACAAGTGAAACTTAGTATGTCTAAACACCGTGTGCCGAGACAAATCAAGTTAAAGTTGATTTGATTAAATTTGATCCAAAAATATATATTCTTCTGTACAATTTCACTTTTCTATGAAATACTTTCTTGCATTATTTATAAATTTACAGTTTTCGAAAATTCAGAGATTTCACCGAAAATGAGGCCTGAGCCATTCTTTCAAGAGCCGCGTGTTCGAACGGTGGAAGAAATATGAAAAAAAATTGGAGTGGTTTTTGATCAATGGTCTTTTATAATTCCCATTGATTTTGAAGGAATTACACCAAAACGACTTGATTTTTTTCCCAAAAAATTGTGCATGATCTTTTAACGATTGATTTTTTTGAATAGATTTCATTTAAAACAGGAATCTTCAGTACGGTACTTTTTCAATGTTAACTTTTAGTAATTTTCGAAAACTACAGTTCGCCGACAATGAGTTTAGTACCATCCTTTGATATATACAATTTTTACAGGAGTAGCGGCTTATGGATTTTTTCTGGGTGCCTCAAACATATTAAAACACGGAGAATATATAGTGTAACCCAGCAGTGTGTCTTTGGATGCGGGATTGCATGTTCAATAAAACACATAGAATAAATTTCACAACACATTTAATTAAAAATTATGATGAGGATGAGCATGCAAATGAATGATTTTACAAAATTCTTACAATTGATTATTGTTCTTGCGGCTTACTATGGTCCGATTAAATAAGTTGGTGATTGACAATTGTGCTTTTGAAGTTGTAGCTTCGTACAATATGAGTGTATGATTTGGTTACTTTTATAAGTATTTATTTCAAGTGTTTATTTTCGTGTCCCAGGAACACGTGCTCAGAGGTACACAACCTGTCAACGTCGTTCCCTTCCATTCGCAAATATCAATCACCAACTTATTTTAATCGGACCATAGTCTGGTTGAAGTGATAAACAACAATTAATTTCCGCTACAAATAATATGCGTATTGGTGGCATCGACTCTCTCAGCTTCCTTCGTTGAACAGACTTCCCGCATCTCGGCGGGGAAAAGGAGCTGACGGGGACTCGATTAAAGGTCATCCACCAAGTTCTTCTTGTTATTGTGCCGTGATTTCCTTCCTGAGCGGGTAGGCAGCCATGCCCCAAACCGTTTTCGGCTCGATCACAGCCGCCCGTGGCGGTGTTGCGAGATGACAGCAGCCCCGCCTCAATCGTCGTTTTCTCGTTCACCCAGGGCGAACACAGGACGACAATGCACAACCAGAGGACCCACTGTGGCGTCGGCGATGTCGCGTTAAAGTGGCGTTAATCTGAGTTCGATTCCCGAATCAGGCGAGACCGTAGTCGAAGTGCCGGTCAGAGCGCAAGATAAGATGAACTCAGAGATGGAGTTCTCAGCACGAATCTAGTGCCGAAATTAAAATGCAAGTTCATGGTAGTGCAATCAGAGAAACAAGTCATTGCGAGTTCAAGCTAGAAACGCAACATGTTTCAAGTGTAGCTCGAGATGCCAGCCACGTCAAGAAGTTCGAGACGCAAGTGATTGCAAGTTCATCTTTGAAACGCAAAAAACAAGGGTTTCATGTCGTTAGAACCACGTTAGGTCTAATGAACAGGACGCCTATTATGAACCAGGTCTAATGCGACAGAAGGTCTACGCGGATATAATACCAAAGGAAGTCTAAAATTAGAAGGTTCAGTTAATAAGGTCGAATATAAACACCGAAGGCCTGGAAGATATACAAAAGTGTAATAACTTCATTTTTAAACTTCTGAAAACCAAAAGTCTATATTTTAACAATGTCATTTCAATTTTCAAAATTTTTGAATTGTAGGAAATTAACAAAATTATAAAGATTGTGATGACATCAACGTATACTTTCGGTTTTTGAGCTACAGATAGACTATTTTAACACATGTATTATTTTATGTACATAATGTACTTCCTGAATTAAAGTGTATCATTCCTATTGTGATTTCATTTTAGACTGTAACATACTAACGATTTATGTGAACCATATTTTGTTACGTATTTCTGTTCTGTTCTGTTCTTATTCCGATAGACATTTTTGACGAGTACACCAAATATTATTACATATTCTTAAAAATTAGACCAAATTTTCGTTAGACATGTTTTCGTAGATCTTCTGACATAAGACTTTAAAAATTAGACCACCTGTCATTAGACCAAATATCTTTAGACCTAACGACCTCTAACCAACTTGAAGCTATTTTTGAGAAAATTTGATGAAACACAAAATTTCACGAAATATTTTCAAAATCGTTAGGCTTGAAGTCGCTAGAGATTTATCAAAGACCAAATATATATTATATTTTGAAAAAAAAAAACAATAATTTAGGCGCTAGTTTTGCTCAGAGACGGATGGACCACAGCGGCAAACTGGAGGCTAGTATCAAGGCTACCTAGTGTATTTAATTAAGATGGAATTGCCTTAGGGCAGGGAGCGTCAGGTGATAACCGAGAGCTTAAGCAGACGTTCAATAAGGCACTGATGACATACTCAGAAATAAATCATTTTATTATAAACGCAAAACAAATACAAAATAATATAAAAATATAAAGTTGCACGCAGAGAAGAGCTCCGTTTGCAGGCAGTCAGTTGTAGGCGTACCAGAGCGAGGCGGCTGCCACGGCTGCCAGGGCCATGCTGACGGCGCAGCGCCGGCCGGCGTCGTGCGCCGCCAGGGTTGCCTTGGCGATCGACGACTCGCTCGCGTCTTCTGAGACCAGGGCCAGCGCACACCCTACACAAACAAAGGGAACGATAGCAAGTGAAAGTGTATTTGAGGCCGTTCAATATACATTCCATGGACCTCGTGCGTATCGAGATTTGTAACTGATTACGGAAAATGAGTGTTTTTCTTTCTAGAGCTCATATTCAGCCGACAGCCGGTTATTCTGTACCAGTGGTCTCCTACTGGTGGCAGTGGCACCCCTCGCGGCACTGTGTCCTGCCACGAGCTTCTCTGCGCCACTAGCGTCGAGAGAGGAAACTATTAGTTTCACAATAGTGATGGCGTTGTCTCTTGCGGCGGGGTTATGCACTGCATGGAGAGGCGATTTCATCGTGGCACTCGTGCCACGGACTCCTGCTCGTGGCATCGACCTTGACAACACTGGTCTATACGTTCCGATGGGATGAATATGCGACCATACACTAGAAATCAGTGCATTTGCGGGCCCCTCTGATCTGGGGTCAACAGAACGCGAGGCCCTACGCGACAACAGGCGAAGGGACAAGCAACCATGCCCAAGGGACTCGAACCCGGTAATCTTCGGACCAAAGCGCTGAGTAGGTACACGCAATTAGCCACGTCGGCCATCCAGGTCGGCAAAATAAAGAAAATAAATAAATTAAACTAGTAGTGCTACAGAAAGATAAATATTTTCTTGTACTAGTTAGTTCTCTAATCTTTTAATCTTAGCTACCTCCTCGGTATCTCGTGTCGGTATCTTTAGCACCCTCTTCCGAGCTGCCACCTCTAAAACACATTTTTGCGTCTTTTCTCATCATTTTGGTCCCCCGTATTTGTAGCCGAATTCATTATTTGCACTGAAACATTTGGAGGCCGCTCTTGAAAAAATGTCGTTTGAGCGTTTCTGAAAATAAGTAATTTTGAGCTAATTTCTCGGAAACGTTTTGAATTTTCGAAAAACGTAATTCAAAATAATATGCTTAAACTCACAACCGCAATAATATATAAACGCCCTTAATGCTCTTATTCACGACTTGAGAGAGATATAAAACGCATTTGTATATAGATTGAAAAAATCAAAAGAGTATACGAAATAGCGTTTGTGACATGTTATTCAGCACACAAAGTTCACCCGTTCAAAAAGATTGTCACGTTATTCCGTGAAACTGATCAAATGGTATAAAGAAAAAAAATTGAAGACATTTCTGGGAAAATCTTGTTTTTTTGCTTACCTGTATTTCGCGCAAAATTTCACGAAAACTACAACAAACAAAAACTTGAAAACAAATTGTACTGGGTCTCATTTAAAGATCTTATTTTGAAGAAGAGATAGTTTGAAGTTGAGATGAGAACAAAGGATTTTTGAGGAATATTAAGATAAGAACTGATTCACTCAAAAGAAAAATCTCTATTTTCAATATTCGAGATGTAGGAAGTCCCTGAAAAAAACTTTTAATTTTTGTTTTCGATTATTTTCTAAGTGAATATTCAAGGATAATCAAGCTGGTACCATTTTTACAGTCGAGCTTTGCTCTATCCAATAAAAAAATGAATTGTTGTTTGATTTGAATGTTTGAAATGTTTCAATAATTGAATTAATTCTTCAGGCTTTATGAAAAGTACCCCCCAAAATTAAAATACCCGTTTCAAATTTGATAAGCCTCGACAACAACCAGTTTGATCTGGAAACATTATGTTCTCCACAGATGCCTACACCTTGGCGGAAAAAGGTGTGTGTCTCTACGATGTTAACGAGCACAATTCTCAAGGGAGAGAAAGTTTTTAGCACAACTTGACCTGTCCTTTGTTGTAAAACTACCCTGATTCCCTGCCAAGAGTTGAAGTTGCCTGGTATCACGAGGTGACTGCGTCCTCTAACGTCAAGAACTGAAAGCTCTAGGACAGTGTTGTTAAGGTCGATGCCACGAGTGGCACTAGTGCCATGACGAAATCACCCTTCCACGCAGTTCATTACCCCGCCACCTGAGACAATGCCATCCCTATTGTAAAAGGGCGGAGTTACTACTAATAATTTCCTTTCCCGATGCTAGTGCGCAGAGAAGCTCGTGTCATGCCACGGCGCCACGACGCGTACCACTGCCACCATGTAGAAAACCTTGACACCACTGGTCTAAGAGTTTCTCAATCTCATCAAACCTAGCGTTAGGTGGCGCATAGCAGCTGTAGATATAGATTCCATCTATTTTGACCCAGACGAATCCAACGTCTTGCTCGAGTCATTGCTCGTTGGAATGGACGATACCCATATGCCCAAATTGCTGCTTTGTTTCGGTGATCAGACATCCTCGATGAATCGTTGCGGCTTCTATATTGTTCATACAGAATCGCGACATCTGTTTCCATTCCTTTACACTAGGATATCCTAAGTAACTTCACAGTGACTCAGATTTATTTGAACGGTTCTCATAGTCTATCAATTATTGGGTAATTCCACGTGAAATCCCGAGGAATGTTCAAACAAATTTCCACTACAGGAAAAATGCATATGAAGTTCACTCACCAAGGGCTTGACAATTGAATGTAGAGAACATGGTACTTCTGTACTAAATTGGAAAAAATAATTTGTTCCAAAACTAAGAAACATAGAAAGAAATGGTTTGAAGCATTTAAAAGAATATAAAAGAACATTCGACTCAATAAAAATTGAAAAGATGAAATATCACGATTTTTCATAATTTTGAGGTAGACTTTAAAGTTCGTTGGAAAATTTAATGAATACTGCGTGGTGTGGTATACATGCTATTTTAAAATCTACGAATTTGCAATAATATTGCAAATTTGTTTAAGAATTTTAAATATCTAAAACAATTTCTTTTAATTTGATTAAGTTTTCCCTTCTTTCTCTATTTTTAATACCATTAACATGCTAATACTATGCTTGGACCATTTATCGTTTAAAACTTTTACAAAGTATCGATTTCATTTCTGAGCCTCTCATCTAGCCCAAAACCAACCGTTAGTAAATCCCAGCCTCACTAGTAGTTTGTAACGTTTAAGAGGCGTTTATTTAAAGTTCAAATGAACAGTTCCGAGTGTTGGTATTGCCAGAAGATATACAAGTGACCCTGTCAGGTCAGCGGAATTTCGGACTTTCGTGAGGAGGGGATCAACTTCGCATAGGGGACGGACGTATCCTCACGCAAAATTAAATTTCAGATATGTTGCATTTTATACAAAAAACACGTAGTAAATATATTTTCTCAAGTTTTTGGCTTCTAATGTTGTTTATTTAAATTAGACTTCCAAATATCATTAATGAAAATTCCTCTTTTAATATGAAAATATTTGGCACAAAGATGGGAGACAATTTTGGGAAAACCTAGTTTGAGCTTTGTCGAGTATATACCGTTTTGAGCTCATTTAATTTTTATACAAAATTTTGACATATCGAGTAACTTTTCACAGCAGATATCATTTGCAGCATTTGAGCTTACAATGGATATCAATATAAAATAAACTTGTAATGCAAATATTAACGAAGTGGGAAATGTTTAAAAAAATTACAACGTTTAATCAAAAATGTTATCAAAATGGGGCTTATATCATATGATTCAGTACATTATGCTATATATATATATATATATATATATATATATATATATATACACATACATACCAGACATTTAAAGAAACTAGTAGTGTTACTACAATGCATACTTTCTTGCAATATTTATACCTTTTGCAGTTTTCGAAAATTCAGAGAATTCAACGAAAATAAGAGCTCCGTCATTCTTTTAAACGTCTTTTACACTGTCCCAGAACAAAGTTTATTCTAAAAATTTGAAAACATTTTTGGGGAACATTTTTGAAAGTAATTGAGACTTCATGTAAAGTACATCAAGAAATCAAAATTTTCGTTTCATACTCGCAAGCATCGAGTTAGATAAGATCGATACGGGAATATAAATTTGAGAGAAAATTGACTAAAAGGTTTTGGCGCTAGCATTGACGGCCGGACTGACAGACACACAAACAGACGTTTTAACGTCAAATTTATCAATACCAAGGATCCACAAACCATGGATTCTGGCTACACAATGTGCTAGAGGAAGTAATTATTTCGGTACAAGATTTATCCCCTTTGTCGTTACCGGAGTCCAGGCAATAAGAGTTTTTCTGTCAAAAATCACCGTTTTCCGGCGCACAATTACAATACTTTCTCTTTTTACGAAGTAGAGGTAAGAAAGTAAAAAGGCAGTTATATTGAAATGAAAGTCAGACACTTCTAATCTTGTTTATAATGAAGAAGAAGAAGCTGGAATACTCTTATGACGGTGCTGTTTCGTGGTTAGTTTTTATTTATTTTTCCAGTTTTCATCCAACCTAAGAATTCCGTTCTGTTTTGAAAAGCCAAAACCATGTACAATTAAACAATATTTTATTCTACAGTACATTAAAATCTGTCGAACCCGGAATCGAACGGGACAAAAAAATCCGGTTTAGGTTTCCGTTTTATGAAGAGTAGTCCATTTCATGGTACTTGTGATATATTTCCGTTCTGAAACTAGTAAATTACATGACGATTATAATTGACATACATACATTGATTCTTGATCTAAGGTTAGAGTTTTATGCTTTTTTCATACCATTGTTAAACTGGTTGTGAAACTTCTGGAATACTCATTACCTCACTACCTAGCGGCTGCAGTCGAACCGCTCTGTCTCGACGCACGATGCGTCACAACCCACAGTACTATTCCTTTTTCACGTTGGTCAGGTTCCGTTTTATGCTGTGTAGAATGACATTTAACTTCACGGCTCGAAGAAATGTTCTTTTTAAGGCAGGTTTCCGGCTTGTACAGGTTCCAGTTTAGATAGATTTTACTGTACATCGTTTTGAAGCTCTCGGTCCGCGTTGCTGTCGTTGTAGTGAACCTTGGCTTGCGATAGCACACCTGCGCGAGACGATTCCGAGGAGGTGACGGACGTGGCGGAGTTGGCGGGGCTGACGCGGGGCGCGGCCGGCGGCGGCGGGGTCGAGGGCGGGGACGGGGGCTGGGCCGGCGGCGACGCAGGCTGTGGGTCGGCGCCCTCTGCGTCCCCTGTGTCTGCTGCAGCCCTCGACGCCACCTACGCACAGGGCACCAGCAGCTCAGACCGCATGCCATCACATCGATAATCAGATCTTTAATGTTGCACGCATGCCTCCTTTGGGACTAATGCGGCACCTCCAACCATAAACAAACTGCAAATAATGCAAAATATTTTGTAATGTTTATATAGTAATATAATTTTGTAGTTCAAATTATCTTACAAAATATTATTAGCTATATGGTATCAAAATTATCCTGCAAATGGAATTATCTCATTAGCCACATGGTATATGTTAAACATAACAAAATCGATAATTAACCTACGGGATGGGTAGACTGAAGAAAAATCTTTGCGAGTGATTCAAGCCCTGCATCGCATACTGTAAACAGCAGCGTCAGGCCGATACATGTCTAGCGACCTGTGTTATTCGTCGCTTGGGATCCAATGGCCGTCACATTGCCATCACATTTAGCTGTGATCACAGCTGCATTGCGAATGCCTGTGGGCGCTCTTTGGGGCGGCATTGGCCTTGTCGAACGAAAGGTTCAAATGTTAACAGGCGAGGAAGAGCGCGAGATCATCTTTCTTGTTAATAGTGAATTTTCGCGTTTCTGAAATTTACTCTTCCTCTTCTGCAACCTTCCGCAGGGCAAATATGACATATATATCAATTATTTATAATTATTTA
>JAHLJT010009419.1:154461533-154480398 GCA_031308135.1 Acheta domesticus
CTCGTGTGGCAAGTCATTGGAAGTCACTTCAGAATTATTGAGGCATTGCTGCTTCTATAACCCTTTCATAATTTCGAAATAGTTTGCCGGTGCAGGGTTTTGTGCATGAAATGACCTTTCGGATTGTGTCCAACAAAAAACATTTAAATGGTATTCATATAGGACGTTCTGGATGGCGAAAATCATTCCCTCGAATTTTCCATAATGTTCTTCAAACCAATTGTGAAGAATTGTGGCCCGGTGACATGGCGAATTTCCACACATTAAAATCACATTGTTTGCTGGGAAACATGAAGCCCATTAATGGCTGAGAATGAGAATAGTCCCTATAAGGTGAACATAACCACCTCGATCAATAATCGGTTCAGTTGGACCCGAGGACCCCATTCATTCCATGTAACTAGCCCACACCATTATGGAGTCAATCAAACTTACATAGTGTTTTCGTACACATTGAAAATCCATGGCTTCTTGGGGTCTGCGCCACACTCGTACCTTACCTTCAGCTTTACCAACTGAAATCAGAACTCATACGACCAAGCCACGGGTTTTCTAATCGTCTAGTGTCCAATCGATATGGCCGCGAGCCCAGGAGAGCCGCTGCTGGCGATGTCGTGCTGTTAGCAAAGGCACTCGAGTCGGTCTTCTGCTGCCATTGCCCAGTAAAGCAAATTTTTCTGCCACTGTCCCTTACTGATACATTCGTCGTACGTGCCAGATAGATTTCTTCGGTTATTTCACGCAGTGTTGCTTGTTTGTTAGCACTAACACTCAACTCTCACGCCGCCTCTCTCGGCTATTAAGTGAAAGGCGTCGGCTACTGCGGTTTCATTGGTGAGTTTATACCTGAAATAAGGTATTCTCGGCGCACTCTTTCTCCCTCACGATTTCCGAAATGGAATGTCCCAAGCGTCTAGCTCCAACTACTATTCCGCGTTCAAAGTCTGTTAGTTCCCGTTAGTGCGGCCATAATCACGTCAGAAACCTTTTCACATCAATCACTTGAGTACAAATGAAAGCTCTGTCAATGCACTGTTCTTTTACACCTTTTGTACGCAATACTTTTGTCACCTCAGAGTAAATTTCTATCTTTAATAGAGTCCCGAAAAGAATTTTCAATGTTTACAATTTTCACAAAACTGGGAGATATTAAACGAAAGTGAGACTCGCGCCATTTTTTAGTTCAGAGTTCTTTACACATACAAAGTTTATGTCGTTATCCCAGTTCAAAATTTAATTCAGAAAGTTTTAGGGGCCGTTCATAAATTACGTAACGCAAATTTGGAGTAATTTAAATACCACCTCTCCCCCCTGTAAACGCAACAGTAACGCGCGCTTGCATCCCCCTAAGTAATTACGTAACGCTTGCGACAACACCCCCCCTCTTTTGTGAATGCAAGATGTGGATGCAAGTTGTGAGTGAAGGAAGGACGTATAGGCGTGAAAAATTTTGATTACAAGCCTTGCACACGTCGTCAAGGGGGTGAGAGTACTGCGCCAATTTAAATGGATGTTAGAATCACCTGAATAACTGTTGTGAATATTTTCTTCGCAAATATTACAGATTCAATAAAAAAATTGATAAAAACATATCTCCATTTGTGACAATCTTATAACTTAATTATTTTTTTAAAATTAAATACTTAATATTTATATTTTAGTACAAGTCTAAAAAAAGGAGCAAATGTTGAAAAACTGTAAGAAAATAAATATTAATGTTACGTAATTTTAAACCAATACCCCTCCCCTAACGTAATGCAGTGTAACGGTGGCTAAAAAGCCCCTCCCCCTCTTTACGGTTACGTAATTTATGGACGATCTCTTGCTTATTTTTGAGAAAAATTTAATAATTATTTTGAGGCTCCATGTGAAGTACACCCTAAAATCAAAATATCCATTTCAAACACATAGGGTCTTGAGGGCTTTCAGATTGATTGAGGAATATAAGTTTTTGAAAAAAATCGTGTGAACGATTTAGGGGCTAGCGTTTACAACAAACAGACAAAACAGATAGACCGACGACATTTATCAGACAATCAATTTTTCGGTTTCAACTTCCTACAAAACATGGATTCCAATTACACGATGTGTTAGAGAAGGTAATTACTACCCATAGGGACAAAATGTATCCACTTTTTCGTTACCAGGCCTGGCAATAAGAGTGATTCTGTCGAAAACTGTTCGTTTTTCCCTGTAGTATTGTAATACTTTATTGCGTAAGCATTAAGCGAGAAAATAAAATATATCTATCTTCAATATTGCAGTTATAGGAAGACATCAAATAAATTGTAAACTTCAGACATTTTCAAAAATCAGAAGTTTAAAGATAATGCAACCTGTTCAAAGAAAATGCAACAATTGCGACCTACATATTTGCTCTATTGAGGAAAAAATGGCAAAAATATTTGGACCAATTTTTGAGAAAGTTTTGAACATGTCGAGCTTTATGTAAAATACCCTAAAAATTAAAAATATCTGTTTCAAATTATGGGAAGTGACATCAACGAGATCAATCAGGGAATCATCGACAATTTTTGAAAATCATTTATGGTAGTTGTTCACCAGACAGTTACGGACAGAACACGTTTGGTCATGAAACAAATTTTCGTCAAGAACCACAAAACGTGTATTCTGACTTCAGATAGTGTTAGAGTAAGTAATTTATAGATAATATTTGTTAACGAAAAATAATCACTTTATCAGGTTCCCACAATACGAGTTTTTCTATCGAAAAATACTCATAGTTTCCAAAGAATCGAGCAAACTCGGTCGAAGAATTAATTTTCCTGTCTCTGTTTTTCTCTCGCGCTACTATTACACGTTCTATTATATCGACAAAGCAGTATGAGAGAAAGTTAAAATAAAATTAATTTCAAGAGAAATGACAATTCATCTGCATTCACTTTCGTTTCTTAATTAGCTTCATTCTACTAAACTTCTTTCAGTCTCACCAAGTATTCACGATGTGTCCTTAATGAAAAACGACAGTTAAAAACTATTATAATCATCAGTACGGAAATAGATATCAAATAAATGATCAAACTTTAGTCAATCTTACAAAAAAATTACAAAAAGTAAAGATATATCTATAACAATGATAGTTGATAATCAGTATTTATTTGAACAATTTTTTTCAGGGATGCACTTGCGTGTCATGTGATTTAGAAGCAGTAATGCCCAGGCAGCTAGAAGGAAATGTTCCTGTTCTTCCAGCAGTAACTCCGCATCACAATATCAAACCATACCTCACTTCGAACTGGATATGATTAGGAAAGAAACTAAAAGGTAAATTTATGTTAACGCGCATTAACAGCGAAACAAAGAAATAATTTTTTAAAGTAACCCGAAGAAAATTTGAAACCTAAACTTCAAGAAGAATTTACACTTTGTATGATCCATTGAAGTTATAGATCTTGAATAATGTTGGAATTAAGATATAATGCGGACTACAATAAACACGTCAGCAGCGGAGTAAGGAAATAGTGCTACAGAATGGGACTGATTTTCCCGTACAAGTTAGTTTTCTTACCTCTTTAATCTGCACTATATTTTCGGTTGTACCCCATCCTCTTCTCAGCTGCCATATATTGGCACGTAAAAGACATTGTTTCGATTTTATCAATTTCTCCCGGATTCCTAATAATAGAATTGAAATAGTCTTTAAGAATATTATACAAGGGTAAAAACCGATCCTAAAAGTATATTTTTATTAAAAATTTTGTAGTTGCCTTCAATAAAATGATCGTATCTGAAAATGTGCATCTTAAAGCTAATTTTTACCCAAAATTTTCGAGTTTCCGAGAAACTCCAATAAAAATAAGGCAATAAATGAGGCAATTGTGCTCACAAATGCGATAACGTGTAAAACATTTCCTTAATGTGAATATTAACGATGTGAGAAATATTTCAAACTGCTGGGGCTACAATATCACATACTTATTCGCATTATTTGAAACGTCTCGCATTATTTGCACCAGATCATACAAACACTGGCGGATCCGGAGGAGGCCCTGGGGCCATGACCCCCCCCCCAAAAGGCCTAGATTTTCGTTTTACTTTCCTTTATTTGGCAAAATTGATTTAAATATTTGTTCGAATTGTATAATTATTTAAATAATATTTATAGAAGCATATCTACAGTACAGAAACAATATACAATAATAACATATTTGTTTATTATTTACACAAAAATCTACGATCCCCCTCCAAAAGATGATCGGCTGGATTCGCCCCTGCCAGACAAGACAGAATAATTTCACACATATACAGGCTTGTCCGGGGAGGAAAACGTCGAAATTTCGAAAATAAGCTCTTAAGACAATATTTTGTCTATTAAACTACATGGATATCTGAATAGTAGAGCCGCAATAAGCACTCAAAAGTTTCTTTGAAAAATTGATTTCTTGGCTAAAATTTGCATTCTAGAACCATAGAAAACACTCCAGAAAACATATAAGTTGTTTATTATTTACTAAAGAAATGAATATATTTGTTCAGAAAGAAAAATTATGCGAAAAATAAAAAAAGCAACCATTTTTACACAATTCGATTGCTTTTTTTATTTATCGCTTTAATCTTTCTTTCTGAACAAATATATTCATTTCTTTAGTAAATAATAATTTTCTTCCGCATTTAAATAAACGCATTACTTTGGACAATTGGCTTAAATTTCCAACATCTCTCATTTAAGACAATGGCAAGAAAATTACTATTATTTATTTCTTGTTTAATGTTTTGGAAATAAACATTTACAACTGAAGATATTATGTTATTTGGAAAAACAATTTGAAGTGCCAACAAATTCAGATGAATCTCGAGTTGCTGCGCCAAAAGTGGATCATGTTTTGCCATTAAGTGTACCAAACGTTTAAAGTTCCCTATTTTTGTGGAGTCAAATGACTCATCATGTCCTCGAAAACTGAGTTCATGGAATCCTAGAAAGAAACATTACATCACAATGAGTCTCTTCAATATTTCGTGTTTTTTCTCACAGTTTCGTTGTTTTTGGTGCGATATTGTATCCGTTCATCTAAAGCATGATCAATCCTTTGTGTTGAATAAAACTTTTAACTTCAAAATGCTGGTCAAAAATAATTTTTATAACTTGAATGTCTTTTCACTGCCTTGTGTAAATTATTTAAATAAGTTAATAATTCCTTAAAGTTTCGATTGAAGCCTTGACAGGTTTGCAGAACAAGAAAAATAAGAACTCGAAGAAATAATAAATAATTATTAATTATTAATACCAATGAAACCGATAAGCACATGTGGAGCCCACCACATGCGCGCTGTGAGTCACGCTGTAAGCAACTGGCCGATTGCTTCCAAAGACGACCTCAACTGAACGAGCTCACGCGCGCCATAACACGCGCCAGTATATCCGCTGATCACAGCATTCCCTTTCAGACGCTGGAAGCAGTGAGCCCAGTGCTTCCAAAGAGCTTTACAGGAGGACTCTACCCTATTTATTGGTGACAATAATAATTACTTGCTCATTTTGGAAGATAAGATTGTCGCCCCTATTTAAACTATTTTTACCGGAATCATCTTACTAGTCTGCATAGAAGCTTCCCTTGCTTCCATGGAATAAACCTCTTGATATGAAATTACTAATTACTTGATATTCTATGCGATTGGATTACACGGGTGTACTCTTTGCTTGATAATAAAGTTAAATAACAATAGCTTATAATGACAAGGGTGAAATATATTGTCATCAGTTACAAGTTGACATATAGAACAAGTGACGGAGGATAAGAGGCCTTGAAAAAAAATTACAGGCTTAATATGAAAATGGAAAAGTAAGGAAGAGGGTTGGTTATTGCATGCGAGAGTTCTCGCACGGTACGCTAGTTTGCAGTTTGCGATATTATTGCAAATGGGGATTTATGTGCTTCTAATGATGTGTAATAAAGTTCTCTAAAACTCAAATTTTGCTACGAAAAGAGCTCAAACCTTCACATTTTCAAAACTGCTCAAATTATATTTTCACAAAAACGACTGAAAATTTTCAGTAATAAATTGCATGTAAAACAAGGTTTTACTCTTCTATAAAATGCTTTAAGTAATGTTCCTATTCTCTTAAGGAACCGAAAAATTGGAAATGCGAAAAAAACAATAATATATATATGATAGGAAAAAAACATTACTTTAGGCGAAAATACTTGGCAGCTGGGATGAGGGTGGGGCTAAAGCAAAAAGCTACCTCGGAATACATAGAATAGAAAACTAACTAGACGAGAAAGTCTACGCCTAGCAACACTAGTTTACTTTTGTTGCTGTGTTACAGTACTTTCCCCTTACTACGTAAGTTATATTCGCGAAAGTAGACAGGTATGTTGACAACAGAAATTAGATTATTAAAATAACAAAATGTACTTTTTTGTATATAAGCTTTAATGTTTTAGCATAATGTACAATTTTATATTGTAAATTTTGTAACAGTATGTTTAGTAAAATTAGTAACAGTATGTTTTAAATGGTTATTTATTATGCTATTGAAATGTCTTTGTTTATTTGAATTTTGTTGTTTTCAGGATTCCACCAAAAAATGTACTTCGCTTAGAAGAAGCGCTTGCAAGCCAAAAAGCTAAAATACGGGTTAATGAAGGGAAACCTGTTATTTCCAAAGGGTACGTTAAACACAATTATATTAACAATATGCGCGTTTACTTTTATGTTTGTATGTTTCTTGCAAAATAAACATTTAATAAAGATAAGCCATGGTTCCCGTAAATAACAAGGTAACCTGCTGCACAAGTAAGTTTGATGATAAACCAGCTGATACTACTACCGTTGACGGAAGTCGATTCTTTCACAATAGCCTTCTAAAAATGCATCTCTTTTAAACATTTCGAAGAAATTTCTAACTCTTTTTAAGTCACATTATCTAAACACTAACTTCACTCCCTTACAAAGTAAATTACAGGAAGCTGAAAACCGCAGTGAAAAAATTACATATTAAGTAGTTATACAGGAGGATCCGAGGAGGAAACGTCGAAAAATTGGAAAATAATCCTCTTAATCAAGCAATTTATCGGGGATAATCCACAAGTATTGTTCATTAGATAGGATAAAGGGGAGGTTTAGTTGCTATTGATCAGTGGCCGTATCGTCAATGGACGCGAGTGATGCGTTGCATCCCACAATTATTCGGTTGGTTTGATCATTTCTAATCTTTACTGTGTATGTTTCTCCTTTTCTCTATGCAAAAATACATTGTCCTTTCTTTTGGACGCTTCAGACCACTGTATCGGTTACTGTACCTGGTTTTGTAACACTTGTGATTTCGCATAAGAGAGTTGCACCCGTTCCATAGATACATAATTTTTACAATCCTCTTTTTGTGAACTAATAACTATTGTTTTGAATTTTCAGGGATCACGTATGTCAACGTTATTGTGGTGGTAGTCATACAACTACATTGCCGCATCAGCGAGTTACAAGAGTAGGTAACTTTGTAACTTGTGCAGGAGGAGGACTTGGAAGTTTTTCGACTTTTCCTGAAAGGGGCCCCGGCGCAAAACAAGATTTGTCCAGAAAAGCTAGCAACAGCGATTCTCAAAAAAATGCAAAGCACATAAAAGGGAATAAAAAAGTGAGGGTTATTTTACGTGTTAATTCCATTTTGATTGCACTTCTTTTATTTCACATATAGGTACCAACGTTTAAAATAAAGAATTGTGTCGCGCTGAGTATTTTTTATTTATCTCTACTATTCAAATGATCATAATGAATTTGAATAACTTCCAGTTGACTGTATCGGAACGCAGTCGCAGGAAGGTACTATATTAAACTTTTTGTGCTTCAAAGGCATATGAAGAAACAGAAATGACTCTGAACATACAACTAAATTTCTTCGGTGTACAAGTGAAACTTAGTATGTCTAAACACCGTGTGCCGAGACAAATCAAGTTGAAGTTGATTTGATTAAATTTGATCCAAAAATATATATTCTTCTGTACAATTTCACTTGGCTGTGAAATACTTTCTTGCATTATTTATAAATTTACAGTTTTCGAAAATTCAGAGATTTTCACCGAAAATGAGGCCTGAGCCATTCTTTCAAGAGCCGCGTGTTCGAACGGTGGGAAGAAACATGAAAAAAATTGGAGCGGTTTTTGATCAATGGTCTTTTATAATTCCATTGATTTTGAAGGAATTACACCAAAACGACTTGATTTTTTTCCCAAAAAATTGTGCATGATCTTTTAACGATTGATTTTTTGAACTAGATTTCATTTTAAAACAGGAATCTTCAGTACGGTACTTTTTCAATGTTAACTTTTAGTAATTTTCGAAAACTACAGTTCGCCGACAATGAGTTTAGCACCGTCCTAGTACCATCCTTTGATATATACAATTTTGTACAGGAGTAGCGGCTTATGGATTTTTCTGGGGGTCCTCAAACATTATTAAAACACGGAGAATATATAGTGTAACCCAGCAGTGTGTCTTTGGATGCGGGATTGCATGTTCAATAAACACATAGAATAAATTTCACAACACATTTAATTAAAAATTATGATGAGGATGAGCATGCAAATGAATGATTTTACAAAATTCTTACAATTGATTATTGTTCTTGCGGCTTACTATGGTCCGATTAAAATAAGTTGGTGATTGACAATTGTGCTTCTGAAGTTGTAGCTTCGTACAATATGAGTGTATGATTTGGTTACTTTAATAAGTATTTATTTCAAGTGTTTATTTTCGTGTCCCAGGAACACGTGCTCAGAGGTACACAACCTGTCAACGTCGTTCCCTTCCATTCGCAAATATCAATCACCAACTTATTTTAATCGGACCATAGTCTGGTTGAAGTGATAAACAAACAATTAATTTCCGCTACAAATAATATGCGTATTGGTGCATCGACTCTCTCAGCTTCCTTTCGTTGAACAGACTTCCCGCATCTCGGCGGGGAAAAGGAGCTGACGGGGACTCGATTAAGGTCATCCACAAAGTTCTTCTTGTTATTGTGCCGTGATTTCCTTCCTGAGCGGGTAGGCAGGCATGCCCCAAACCGTTTTCGGCTCGATCACAGCCGCCCGTGGCGGTGTTTGCGAGATGACAGCAGCCGGACCCGCCTCAATCGTCGTTTTCTCGTTCACCCAGGGCGAACACAGGACGACAATGCACAACCAGAGGACCCACTGTGGCGTCGGCGATGTCGCGTTAAAGTGGCGTTAATCTGAGTTCGATTCCCGAATCAGGCGAGACCGTAGTCGAAGTGCGGTCAGAGCGCAAGATAAGATGAACTCAGAGATGGAGTTCTCAGCACGAATCTAGTGCCGAAATTAAAATGCAAGTTCATGGTAGTGCAATCAGAGAAACAAGTCATTGCGAGTTCAAGCTAGAAACGCAACATGTTTTCAAGTGTAGCTCGAGATGCCAGCCACGTCAAGAAGTTCGAGACGCAAGTGATTGCAAGTTCATCTTTGAAACGCAAAAAACAAGGGTTTCATGTCGTTAGAACCACGTTAGATCTAATGAACAGGACGCCTATTATGAACCAGGTCTAATGCGACAGAAGGTCTACGCGACAGAGATCTGATACCAAAGGAAGTCTAAAATTAGAAGGTTCAGTTAATAAGGTCTAATATAAACACCGAAGGTCTGAAAGATATACAAAAGTGTAATAACTTCATTTTTAAACTTCTGAAAACCAAAAGTCTATATTTTAACAATGTCATTTCAATTTTCAAAATTTTTGGATTGTAGGAAATTAACAAAATTATAAAGATTGTGATGACATCGACGTATACTTTCGGTTTTTGAGCTGCAGATAGACTATTTTAACACATGTATTATTTTATGTACATAATGTACTTCCTGAATTAAAGTGTATCATTCCTATTGTGATTTCATTTTAGACTGTAACATACTGACGTTTATGTGAACCATATTTTGTTACGTATTTCTGTCTGTTCTGTTCTTATTCCGATAGACATTTTTGACAAGTACACCAAATATTATTACATAATCTGAAAAATTAGACCAAATTTTCGTTAGACATGTTTTCGTAGACCTTCTGACATAAGACGTTAAAAATTAGACCACCTGTCATTAGACCAAATATATTTAGACCTAACGACCTCTAACCAACTTGAAGCTATTTTTGAGAAAATTTTGATGAAACACAAAATTTCACGAAATATTTTCAAATTCGTTAGGCTTGAAGTCGCTAGAGATTTATCAAAGACCAAATATATATTATATTTTGAAAAAAAAATTAACAATAATTTAGGCGCTAGTATTTGCTCAGAGACGGATGGACCAAAGCAGCGAACTGGAGGCTAGTATCAAGGCTACCTAGTGTATTTAATTAAGATGGAATTGCCTTAGGGCAGGGAGCGTCAGGTGATAACCGAGAGCTTAAGCAGACGTTCAATAAGGTCACTGATGACATACTCAGAAATAAATCATTTTATTATAAAACGCAAAACAAATACAAAATAATATAAAAATATAAAGTTGCACGCAGAGAAGAGCTCCGTTTGCAGGCAGTCAGTTGTAGGCGTACCAGAGCGAGGCGGCTGCCACAGGCCGCCAGGGCCATGCTGACGGCGCAGCGCCGGCCGGCGTCCGTGCGCCGCCAGGGTTGCCTTGGCGATCGACGACTCGCTCGCGTCTTCTGAGACCAGGGCCAGCGCACACCCTACACAAAGGGAACGATAGCAAGTGAAAGTGTATTTGAGGCCGTTCAATATACATTCCATGGACCTCGTGCGTATCGAGATTTGTAACTGATTACGGAAAATGAGTGTTTTTATTTCTAGAGCTCATATTCAGCCGACAGCCGGTTATTCTGTACCAGTGGTCTCCTACTGGTGGCAGTGGCACCCCTCGCGGCACTGTGTCCTGCCACGAGCTTCTCTGCGCCACTAGCGTCGAGAGAGGAAACTATTAGTTTCACAATAGCGGTTTCAATAGTGATGGCGTGATTAGTTTCACAATAGTGATGGCGTTGTCTCTTGCGGCGGGGTTATGCACTGCATGGAGAGACGATTTCGTCGTGGCACTCGTGCCACGGACTCCGCTCGTGGCATCGACCTTGACAACACTGGTCTATACGTTCCGATGGGATGAATATGCGACTATACACTAGAAATCAGCGCATTTGCGGGCCCCTCTGATCTGGGGTCAACAGAACGCGAGGCCCTACGCGACAACAGGCCAAGGGACAAGCAACCATGCCCAAGGGACTCGAACCCGCGTATTCTTCGGACCAAAGCGCTGAGTAGGTACACGCAATTAGCCACGTCGGCCATCCAGGTCGGCAAAATAAAGAAAATAAATAAATTAAACTAGTAGTGCTACAGAAAGATAAATATTTTCTTGTACTAGTTAGTTTTCTAATCTTTTAATCTTAGCTACCTCCTAGGTATCTCGTGTCGGTATCTTTAGCACCCCTCTTCCGAGCTGCCACCTCTAAAACACATTTTTGCGTCTTTTCTCATCATTTTGTAGCCCCTGTATTTGTAGCCGAATTCATTATTTGCACTGAAACATTTAGAGCCGCTCTTGAAAAAATGGCGTTTGAGCGTTTCTGAAAATAAGTAATTTTGAGGCTAATTTCTCGGAAACGTTTTGAATTTTCGAAAACGTAATTCAAAATAATATGCTTAAACTCACAACCGCAATAATGTATAAAACGCCCTTAATGCTCTTATTCACGACTTGAGAGAGATATAAAACGCATTTGTAAATAGATTGAAAAAATCAAAAGAAGTATACGAAATAGCGTTTTGTGACATGTTATTCAGCACACAAAGTTCACCCGTTCAAAAAGATTGTCACGTTATTCCGTGAAACTGATCAAATGGTATAAAGAAAAAAAATTGAAGACATTTCTGGGAAAATCTTGTTTTTTTTGCTTGCCTGTATTTCGCGCAAAATTTCACGAAAACTACAACAAACAAAAACTTGAAAAACAAATTGTACTGGGTCTCATTTAAAGATCTTATTTTGAAGAAGAGATAAGTTTGAAGTTGAGATGAGAACAAAGGATTTTTGAGGAATATTAAGATAAGAACTGATTCACTCAAAAGAAAAATCTATTTTCAATATTCGAGATGTAGGAAGTCCTGAAAAAAACTTTTAATTTTGTTTTCGATTATTTTTCTAAGTGAATATTCAAGGATAATCAAGCTGGTACCATTTTTACAGTCGAGCTTTGCTCTATCCAATAAAAAAATGAATTGTTGTTTGATTTCAATGTTTGAAATGTTTCAATAATTGAATTAATTCTTCAGGCTTTATGAAAAGTACCCCCCAAAATTGAAATACCCGTTTCAAATTTGATAAGCCTCGACAACAACCAGTTTGATCGGGAAACATTATGTTCTCCACAGATCCTACACCTTGGCGGAAAAAGGTGTGTGTCTCTACGATGTTAACGAGCACAATTCTCAAGGGAGAGAAAGTTTTTAGCACAACTTGACCTGTCCTTTGTTGTAAAACTACCCTGATTCCCTGCCAAGAGTTGAAGTTGCCTGGTATCACGAGGTGACTGCGTCCTCTAACGTCAAGAACTGAAACGCTCTAGGACAGTGTTGTTAAGGTCGATGCCACGAGTGGCACTAGTGCCATGATGAAATCACCTTCCACGCAGTTCATTACCCCGCCACCTGAGACAATGCCATCCCTATTGTAAAAGGGCGGAGTTACTACTAATAATTTCCTTTCCCGATGCTAGTGCGCAGAGAAGCTCGTGTCATTCCACGGCGCCACGACGCGTACCACTGCCACCAGTAGAAAACCTTGACACCACTGGTCTAAGAGTTTCTCAATCTCATCAAACCTAGCGTTAGGTGGCGCATAGCAGCTGTAGATATAGATTCCATCTATTTTGACCCAGACGAATCCAACGTCTTGCTCGAGTCATTGCTCGTTGGAATAGACGATACCCATATGCCCAAATTGCTGCTTTGTTTCGGTGATCAGACATCCTCGATGAATCGTTGCGGCTTCTATATTGTTCATACAGAATCGCGACATCTGTTTCCATTCCTTTACACTAGGATATCCTAAGTAACTTCACAGTGACTCAGATTTATTGAACGGTTCTCATAGTCTATCAATTATTGGGTAATTCCACGTGAAATCCCGAGGAATGTTCAAACAAATTTCCACTACAGGAAAAATGCATATGAAGTTCACTCACCAAGGGCTTGACAATTGAATGTAGAGAACATGGTACTTCTGTACTAAATTGGAAAAAATAATTTGTTCCAAAACTAAGAAACATAGAAAGAAATGGTTTGAAGCATTTAAAAGAATATAAAAGAGCATTCGACTCAATAAAAATTGAAAAGATGAAATATCACGATTTTTCATAATTTTGAGGTAGACTTTAAAGTTCGTTGGAAAATTTAATGAATAGTGCGTGGTGTGGTATACGTGCTATTTTAAAATCTACGAATTTGCAATAATATTGCAAATTTGTTTAAGAATTTTAAATATCTAAAACAATTTCCTTTTAATTTGATTGAAGTTTTCCCTTCTTTCTCTATTTTTAATACCATTAACATGCTAATACTATGCTTGGACCATTTATCGTTTAAAACTTTTACAAAGTATCGATGCGCGCTGTATACAGCGATTTCTTTCTGAGCCTCTCATCTAGCCCAAAACCAACCGTTAGTAAATCCCAGCCTCACTAGTAGTTTGTAACGTTTAAGAGGCGTTTATTTAAAGTTCAGAATGAACAGTTCCGAGTGATGGTATTGCCAGAAGATATACAAGTGACCCTGTCAGGTCAGCGGAATTTCGGACTTTCGTGAGGAGGGGATCAACTTCGCATAGGGGACGGACGTATCCTCACGCAAAATTAAATTTCAGATATGTTGTATTTTATACAAAAACACGTAGTAATATATTTTCTCAAGTTTTTGGCTTCTAATGTTTATTTAAATTAGACCTTCCAAAATATCATTAATGAAAATTCCTCTTTTAATATGAAAATATTTTGGCACAAAGTATGGGAGATCAATTTTGGGAAAACCTAGTTTGAGCTTTGTCGAGTATATACCGTTTTGAGCTCATATTAATTTTTATACAAAATTTTTGATCATATCGAGTAACTTTTCACAGCAGAGATCATTTGCAGCAATTTATTTATTTATTTATTTGTCAAAAAACAGTAAAACTATATATGACGTGTGGGGAAAGAAATTATCTCCTCACATTTTCTTGAGGGCCAGAATTTTAAAAAAAGCTTACAAAATGGATATCAATATAAAATAAACTTGTAATGCAAATATTAACGAAGTGCGAAATGTTTAAAAAAATTACAAACGTTTAATCAAAAATGTTAATCAAAATGGAGCTTATATCATATTATTCAGTACATTATGCTATATATATATATATATATATATATATATATATATATATATTACATACCAGACATTTAACATTTTTGAAAGTAATTGAGACATTTAATGTAATAGACTATATGTACATCAAGAAATCAAAATTTTCGTTTCATACTCGCAAGCATCGAGTTAGATTAGATCGATACGGGAATATAAATTTGAAAGAAAATTGACTAAAAGGTTTTGGCGCTAGCATTGACGGCCGGACTGACAGACACACAAACAGACGTTTTAACGTAAAATTTATCAATACCAAGGATCCACAAAACGGATTCTGGCTACACAATGTGCTAGAGGAAGTAATTATTTCGGAACAAGATTTATCCCCTTTGTCGTTACCGGAGTCCAGGCAATAAGAGTTTTTCTGTCAAAAATCACCGTTTTCCGGCGCACAATTACAATACTTTCTCTTTTTACGAAGTAAAGGTAAGAAAGTAAAAAGGCAGTTATATTGAAATGAAAGTCAGACACTTCTAATTTTGTTTATAATGAAGAAGAAGAAGCTGGAATACTCTTATGACGGTGCTGTTTCGTGGTTAGTTTTTATTTATTTTTCCAGTTTTCATCCAACCTAAGAATTCCGTTCTACGAGGCAGATGTTTTGAAAAGCCAAAACCATGTACAATTAAACAATATTTTATTCTACAGTACACTAAAATCTGTCGAACCCGGAATCGAACGGGACAAAAAAATCCGGTTTAGGTTTCCGTTTTATGAAGAGTAGTCCATTTCATGATACTTGTGATATATTTCCGTTCTGAAACTAGTAAATTACATGACGATTATAATTGACATACATACATTGATTCTTGATCTAAGGTTAGAGTTTTATGCTTTTTTCATACCATTGTTAAACTGGTTGTGAAACTTCTGGAATACTCATTACCTCACTACCTAGCGGCTGCAGTCGAACCGCTCGCTGTCTCGACGCACGATGCGTCACAACCCACAGTACTATTCCTTTTTCACGTTGGTCAGGTTCCGTTTTATGCTGTGTAGAATGCCATTTAACTTCACGGCTCGAAGAAATGTTCTTTTTAAGGCAGGTTTCCGGCTTGTACAGGTTCCAGTTTAGATAGATTTTACTGTACATCGTTTTGAAGCTCTCGGTCCGCGTTGCTGTCGTTGTAGTGAACCTTGGCTTGCGATAGCACACCTGCGCGAGACGATTCCGAGGAGGTGACGGACGTGGCGGAGTTGGCGGGGCTGACGCGGGGCGCGGCCGGCGGCGGCGGGGTCGAGGGCGGGGACGGGAGCGGGGACGGGGGCTGGGCCGGTGGCGACGCAGGCTGTGGGTCGGCGCCCTCTGCGTCCCCTGTGTCTCCTGCAGCCCTCGACGCCACCTACGCACAGGGCATCAGCAGCTCAGACCGCATGCCATCATATTATAACAAATCGATAATCAGATCTTTAATGTTGCACGCATGCCTCCTTTGGGACTAATACGGCACCTCCAACCATAAACAAACTGCAAATAATGCAAAATATTTTGTAATGTTTATATAGTAATATAATTTTGTAGTTCAACTTATCTTACAAAATATTATTAGCTATACGGTATCAAAATTATCCTGCAAAAGGGAATTATCTCATTAGCCACATGGTATATGTTAAACATAACAAAATCGATAATTAACCTACGGGGTGGCTAGACTGAAGAAGAATCTTTGCGAGTGATTCAAGCCCTGCATCGCATACTATAAACAGCAGCGTCAGGCCGATACATGTTTAGCGACCTGTATTATTCGTCGCTTGGGATCCAATGGCCGTCACATTGCCATCACATTTAGCTGTGATCACAGCTGCATTGCGAATCCCTGTGGGCGCTCTTTTGGGGCGGCATTGGCCTTGTCGAACGAAAGGTTCAAAGATTAACAGGCGAGGAAGAGCGCGAGATCATCTTTCTTGTTAATAGTGAATTTTCACGTTTCTGAAATTTACTCTTCCTCTTCTGCGACCTTCCGCAGGGCGAATATGACAGATATATCAATTATTTATAATTATTTAAAGAGTTAGTCATGGGCAAAGGTGGCTCAGGGCATTATGCATGTCACTGCAGTGTCTCTGGGTCCTAGGATTCGGGTCCGACAATAGCTTGTCACCTAGGTCGGATTCAGGCGCTGACTGGTGGAGAATTCTAGGAGACGGCTGCTCTCATCAACATCAGGCGAATGCCGGAGCAATACCCCTACAAACGGGCCAGGAACCGCGCACGATCTTTCCTTCTTCTTCCTCGCACTATCCTCACCGCTTACACACACACTTACACTAACATGCACTACACTACTACACATGCCGGGAGACCGGCCGGGGGCTTAGCTTGCCCTGGCCGGGGGGGGTGCCCTGCTGGTGAGAGATACCTTGTTGCGGTAAACTTCGCTAATCGACGGTAGGTTGGCGCCGGATCTCGCTATCCAGCGGGGATAGATCACCGCTACCTCCCGATCTCAGCAATTGATGTGCCCGAAATAATTCAAATAATCAATTAAAAAGTCAAATCAGTGATCAATCTAATTGTCATGTTTCTGCCAACAAAAACACTTGGGTGACACGCGTGTACCATTACAAAATTAATTCAGTTATTCTGTATGACATATGTTATATTTTAAGTTACATTTGGATAGTGAGAATTCCTACACCCATCAGAAACTACAAAATCCGTGTACATAAATACAAAAATCTGTCTAATAGAAAATATTCCGATTTTCATTCCGAACGTATTTCGATGCGTGTTTTATGAATCTGACGCATTACTCACCTCCGGGGGCGCGGGTTGCAGTGGCTGGCAGTGGGCGTGGTCGGGGGCGGCGGCGGGGGCGGGGGCGGACAGCAGCCCCGCGTTGAAAGCCAAGATGCGCTCCTTGACGCGCGTCGTGCTGGGGCCCAGTTCTGCAATGTTTAATGTCTAATTCTAATGAAAAAAACCGACCCTGCCATTTGTCCAAAATGTGGAGAAATATTATCTACGACGACTCACATTCTCCTCGAGTGCTCCAGTCTCCAAAATCTACGAATCTCTCTTGGTATCAAGAACGAAATTTATGACATGTTGAATTCAATAGATTTCAAAACAATTTTAAGTTATCTTATTTGGCCGGTTTAGGTAATATGACATGAATGATTGCAAAATGTATTGTACTTCATATTTCAGTGTATCGTTATTACTTCTGTTTACTCTAAATTTTAAAAAAATGTATCTCTAGTATAAATCAATAGTGGTCGCTAATGACCAGAAATGTTTTTAAAGCAACCTTAAATAAATAATGAAAAGAAAGAGCCTACCGAGCTCGACGCTTCGCTGCGCGCTGACGGGACGCGAGCGCGGAGCGGCGGCGACGCTGTTGAAGATCTGGATGCGGTCCTTGACGGGCGCGCACATGATGCGCTCCCCGCCGCCGCCGCCCGCGCACGCCCCGGCCCCGGGGCCCTCCCCCACGCCGTGGCAGCACGCCTCCGCCCCCGGCGCCTTCGCCGCCGGCGCAGACTCCGGTCGGCGTAGCAGCACCTGCGCGCGCCTCCACGTCTGCGCACAGACACAGAGGCTCACTGGGTTCATCTTTGCGAAATTCTACACACATGAGTCAGAAAGACACAAATATCCTGTAAAGAAAAGTTGAAGACATGTCTGAAGGAGAGATTGGGAAATATACGGTCAGAAGATACCGAAAAAATATATTAAATATGGCGTTTGCAAGAGGTAATTAAGCGTAAAGGTTATCCTACAAATTATTAAGATTAAAACTGGATATTAACAACAAATAATATATTCAATGTGATCGAATATTAAAGTGGCAGATATTTTCACTCTAAATATTTTTTTTGAAAATTTTATATTGTGCTGTATTTGTAAATTTTCAGTTTTTTAGACGTATTTTTTCAAAATAAACTGGCTGCTATTGACTGCATAAAAAGTTATTTTATTTTTGATCCTGCTTCTTACGTAAAAATACAAAAAGTTTAGAATAAGAGAGGGATCTTATATTAGGGACTGTATTGCGATACTTGGCTATCCTTCCTTTCCACTACTAATATCTGTGATAATCTCTCCACAAAAAATAAAAGAATTATATGGTCCGGAATTATTTTGTGAAGTGTAGAGTTGCAGAAGAAGTATACATCAAGGAGAAAGTGCAGTATTCAGCGCCCTCACCTTCATTCTAATCCATTAATAAAAAACCTCTAGTACGTCCAACTTTTAATTTCGATTGTATTTTACTCCAAAGTACTTGAATTAAAACGCGGCATTCTCATTTGAAGTACGAAAAATAAAGCTCTCGTTTCCACCTACTGATCTAGTTTTCCGTTCACTAATCTTGACGTCGACAAGAGTCAATTGGGAACGTAAATACGGTAAGGAAAAAACTCAACAGTTGTGGCGAGAAAGGCGGAATATGAATAGAACCTCGCACAGGGCCCTTGCATCTCTCCATTAAAACCGGAGACAAAGCTTGAGGGTGCTACTGTGGGAGGCGCTAGTGTCGCCG
>JAHLJT010009419.1:154481398-154528899 GCA_031308135.1 Acheta domesticus
GCTACAGCTGCTGGTTAGGCTTGCCAACTTCCGCAGATACAAATTGTCTGATTTCTGAGAAATATGAAAAGTGTCTTCTAAATGCTCAATTATTCATAATACATACATATAAGAAACCGCGATGATATATACAAATGTCTGATACATGAAGAAAGCGCGAACAACGAAGCTATTTTCTGTAACATTACGTGCCTGCTTGCGTCACGCGAACCTACGCAGTAGCCACGCAAGTTTGAAGTATCGTTGGCAGCAATTCGTATTTTAGTTCCTGAAAGAAGGTGATACAGGAGAGCGCGCCACGGTAATGGTCTCCACCACGTTATACGGGAGTTAAAAAGGCCCCTGACCTCGCATCTGCAGTCTCCACAGCGGCGGGGTGGACGGTGTCCCGGGGCGTTGAGCGTGGCTGGGCAGCCCTCGGGCAGGTCGCTGACGAGGTCGGGCGTGTACCAGGGGCTGCGCAGGCGGCTCTCCTTCCCCTTGGGCAACTCCCACCCTTTGCCGGCGCAGCGCGCGCACTGCACAGCAAAGTAAGCGCGCGCCCGGTAATCGTTAGGCTGCCTTCACACGGAGCCACTCGGCGCCGACACTGAGAAGCGCCACCGCCGTGCGCCACTGGCCGCGAGAGAGAAAGGTTTCGTGAGTCGCATAGCTGTGAGCGCAGGCGACCGCAAAGCAGTCAGCGTGTAAACAGGTAAGTTGAGCGGGACGTCGGAGTGGCCTAGAGTGAACTGTTCTGCTGGCGGTGGCGTACGCGCGTCTGCGCTGCTGGTGACGGAGTTCGTCACCGAGCACGACAGCAACGTGAGTACCCCACTCGTGTGAATACCTCCATTTCAAGGCATGCTTTGCTAGCAGTCGCCCCACTCTGAAGCTCTACTGAGGGTCGCCGTATGAAGGGCCTCTCACCCCGGCACCTTCTGCACAAGCAGATGAACGAACACGAGCATTTCTTATTATGTTGAGAAAAGCTCTGTTGTTGCGCAGCAATTTGTTGAAGTGTGTAGTAATTTGTGTTCAGGAGCAATTTTTTCCAACCTTCCTTTCCTACTTTGGTCAGAACAAACGACAAAAGTCGCCAAAGGTTTCGAATTACATAAAAAGGCGCAAAAGGTCTTCTCATCATTACAGAATGATAAATAGTTACTTTTATTTGTAAAATAGCTTAATTGTACGCACTGAAACCAGAAATCTCTTTAAAATCTGTTAGTAGTAAGAGAAGGATGTCGCTTGGTAAAAGAGCAACATAATGTTACCAGAAGGGTTGGATGCAACGTAGAATGAAGGATTCGAACGACAATGGAATCTGTGTACTTTGCGGTGATAGAGAAGATTGGATCCACATCCTGTTAAATTGCTGCGCTACAGAAACTTGGAGAGGAAAATGGATGGGAATGGGGAACTATTGCTTCCAATTCAGAAACATAACGCTCGCTCAAAACATATTAGCTGATAATAGATCTCACTTCATGAAAGAATTAGGAACATTTTTAGGAAAGGTTCGAACTGTCAGGGAAACGGTAATCAGGAATGGGAAAACAGCACTGGTTAGTAGTACGAGCGGGAGCCTAGACCGGAGATGAAATAATTAATTCAATAAGCAAGAGATAATTAAGTTAACTAGAAAGGTAATCAGTAATGCTAATCATGAATAATAAGTAGTAAGTTAGTAATAATTAAATTCGTCAGTATGCGATAATTAAGTTAATTATTAGAAATTGTTCGAAGAGGCGGTGGTGCGGGCGATCTTCTGTGGCGGTGTTTGATTTCAGAAGCGGGGAGGCCAAAGACTGGATGAGAAGATGCCCACGCCAGGAAATAAATAAATAGTTTAGGAAATAAAATCTAGTAGTTTAGCATGTACTCGTCTTCTGACGGCAGGTTTTTCCCCCTTCAGGGGTTTTTTTCCTCAGCCGTACCTTATGGTCTCCTTTCCGCGGCTTTGATGCGATGAAGAGACCATTAGGGGTGAATGCCAGAATTCGAAAGGTTAGAATGCGGTAGGATGTAGGTATTGTAATGGCTTAAAGGCCTTCAGCCTAGCCACATAGCTAAAAAGAACTGAAATTTTGTATAAATTTGTTATAATTACCTATTAAATAAAAAAATAAATAATAATGTTACATTCAACGAAAACTCCACTTTGCAACTTTTACTCACGTGACTTACATCGGAATTGCTGTGTTGAGAAAAGCAACTATTATAAATTTACCCAACTGATACAAATAATACGAGAAAGCCTATGACGGTCGTTTCATATGTTTATGATAAAATACTAGTAATTGAGAAAGTATAAACAATTAATATTTCAGAAGAAGTCGTAGAGGTGCTATTACGAAAATGTGTAGAAGTATTTGTGTAGTTTGTGTAGAAATTTTCGTAATTGCCAAGTTATAACCTACAAATACTCCAGAAAAAAGTCATAGAGGTGCAGTCACGAAAATGCGTTGAAGTGTTTATGTAGAAATGTTCGTATTTGTGAAAGTTATAAACAACTAATATTCCAGAAAGAAGTCGTAGAGGTGCAGTCACGACAATGCGTTGGTTTGTGTAGAAATTTTCGTATTTGAGAATGTTAGAAACAACTGATATTTCAGGAGGCAGTCGTAGAGGAGCATGCCCGAAAATGTCTTGAAGTGTTGGTGTATAAACAAGAAATGTTTCACACAAAGCGCGTGGCTCACCGAGCGCGGGGCGAGCTCCCCCGTGTCAGTGTCGGCGCAGGAGGTGTCGCTGCAGCACACGACGATCATCACCTCCTCGGAGCAGCGGCCGCCGCCGCCGCCGCAGCGTCCCTCTGCATCGGCCAAGGCCGCGCGGGACGGGGAGGGGCGATGGGGCGGCGCCGACGCCACCGCCAGCGGCCGCCCGGCGGGCGCGTCGCCCGGCGCGCAGCCTGCCAATGCATTGCATTCGCATTGAAGGAAAATTATACAGGTGTTTATCAATATAAAGTTAGTAAACAGTCTTGTTTGTACAGTCCATAATTTGCTCGAAAATCGTTAATTTTGGAGAATTAGAGAGAATCACTCTTGGAGAGCTACGTTACGTGCAACATGTGAATTTTACTCGACCCACACATACAAATTACGCACTTTAATTGTTCCAGTTTTTAAACACGCTTCATCTGCGAAAGAACGGTTTCATAAATCCCCTTGCATTTGCACAGGAAATGCCTCAAGAATTCAGAACGACGTTGTAGGTCTGTACTGCTGTACCCGCTGGAAATGGAAGGGTCGTAATCTCTTTGCATGAATTGCTCGCCAGTCGACGGACTGTGAAGCTTTGACCTCGCGCGCTATTTGCCTTTTGCTCGCTTCCGGGCCTTCCGGGATAGTGTTAGTAGGGAGTTTTTGCCCTCTCGAACGTTAATCACTATCGATCTTCTGTCGCGCATGCGCAGAAGATCGATAGTATTGTCCGCTATGGTGTGCAAAAACTCTCTAATAACTGAGTTCTCCAGAAAAGCGGCGAGCCCTAACGCGAGGGAAGCCGCTCGCTCACTTACTGCGGTCTGTGTTTCACGACCACAAGCGCATAGTTCAATGTTTAACGTTAATTATTTACACAACTAAACGATGAACAGTATCCAGTTTTGCCAAATTCAGTTTGTACATAGCGGGACATGGCTCGGGCATACTAGCAACGAGGACTATATCCCACTATGTAAAGATACATTTTCATTATTCCTGGCTTTTACATCATAAATCACGGAATAATTTTTTCTTCGAAAAATAAAGAAATGCGTTTTAGCACATATGACGGCAGTTTACATTTTCAAAAAGTTCAATACCTGTGAATAGGCGCTTTGCAGAGCCAGCGTCATAATCCGGCGAGTCCTTTGAACAGTAATGCCTCTTCCTTTCGCTCTTCTTGCGTTCTTTCGCTTTGACGCACTGCATTCGTGCCACCGAGGGATCTCACTCAAGAGGCGTGCTGGCGTGCCGAAGCACGAATTTTAGGCTCCTTATCAATTTTGGCAATCGTTCCTGCTATTGAATCTTTCAAAGAGTAATTTTATTTTTTAAATTTTACGAACGTGGTTTATCCTTATCTTTAAGAAGTAAATGCTTATATCTAAGAACTGTATCTCACTTCGCAGTCTGACACAACTGGACCGAAGTCGAGACGCAGTAACTCGAGAAACTACATTCTATCTGTGTTTCAAATCAAGGCAATTGTTACACAATAATACTTAAGACACACCGTTGTCGTAGTAACGAAATAAACTAAAATTAAACAACGATCATCACTACGTCCATGAAACGGTTCTGATATACTTGTTCCAATTTATTATGTTTGTGGACCTCCCTAGAAAACGCGATAATATTAATTTAACACTTTTATAAAATTATCCTTTTCTGTACTAGGCAGTGGTCTGAAATAAATCAAAGGTAATCACTATTTTCTAATGAGGAAGTAGTATTTTCAAGATGGATCTTCACAACGCGCACCGCCCTCTGTCACGCACGCATCGAAGTTCACAGCAGAGTGTGATGTCAGCACCCCCTCGCACAGCACGTCGCTCCCGAGCCCGTACATGCCAAGGTTAATTCAATTCGCTTTGGGCATTGCGGCCAGTGGAACATTATTCATGCGTATACATCTAAATAAACATACAATAAGTAGCAATGATCCTCAGTTTAGGGTGGCACCACGGTGTAAGAGATATAGGCGGGTTCACTCCCGGTCTAAAACTGAAACTAATGTGAGGCTAGTTCTCACAGTTCTCGCTATGTAAGCGCTGCGAACGACATGGGAATTTATGGGACAAGATGGTGATCCATTTAATAGCTTTGTAACCTCTGGTGGAAGCCACTAAATCGCGAGACGCCATCATGAATGCCCATTTCGATCGTGCGCACCGTACGGACAAGCGAGGAACTAGCCTCAAACTGGCTTCAAAAATTTTGTCCAAAAGGCGGCTAGTTGACACACCTATATATCTTATACCGTGGGTGGCACGGTTACTTTGGTTCCTTCTATGATTCATTATTTCTCGTGATTCCTAAGTTTATATGGTGCGGTTCACTTGAATCGCTGGTTGAGCGCTCGACAATAACTTTGCTGGCATTGATTAATTTTCTTAGGCCAAAGTATAAACGATCTTTTTCAAGGTGGTTGCATGTCGTAGCAATGAGGTACTCTTGGACATGATTACATCAAGACGAAACTTACTTGGATTACATCAAGACGAAATCTATTCTGATTTTGAATGTATGAAAAGCATATAATTGTCTTAATGACGACGGTTTTTTGGCATTGAGGGTTCATAATTCTATTACGTTCAAGCACCATGAAAGTGGCGTCCACACAAATTCTGCAAAAAGGACATGGAGTCACATCCGTTTTTTGTCAATGAACCCCAGTGAAAGACAAATCTCTGAAAGCTGTGGACAAAAACCCCGCAAAAACAAATTTTGCGCTTTCAAACTCACCTCTGAAATAGGGGACGCCCTCGCCCGCCGCTCTCAGGCGGAACTTGGCGTACCGGCACGCCGCCGCCATCGCCCACTCGCCGCCGCCGCCGCGCAGCGCCGCCTCCAGGGACGCGACGTCCTGCTGCGCCAGCCACTCGTTCATCTGCTCCTGGCGCTCCATGTCCGAGACCAGAAGCCTCGACGGGTACAGCACGGTCGCGCTGTGACACGCGGAGCTCCCGCCCAGCACGGCGCGCTCCACCAAGTGCACGACGCTGCTGCTGCCCGCGGCCCAGCCCCGCACGGACGCCTCCTCCTCGTGCAGCTGCGGCGAGGAGTGCGTCCTGTTGGGCGCGGCCTCCAACCGCTCGGCGCTGGTGTGCCCGAAGAACTCGCTGCTGGACACGTCGTGCGCGGTGTCCAGCGCCGAGGCGGCGTCCACCGACGAGGCGGCGTCCATCGACGAGTTCTTGGACTGCGAGGACGTCAGGAACAGGCACACGGAAGTCTCCGAGTCGTTCGACGTGGTCTTGGAACAGGAGAAACGGAGGTGGGCGCGCGCGGAGAGGCAGATCGGGGTGGCCGAGGTGTCGTCCGCGTCGCTCAGCCGACACGCGCTCTCGCACAGCACGTGGGACGAGGCGGCGCGCGGGCGCACGTGGGAGAGGCCGGGCGCGTCGCCGCTGCGCCGCAGGGTGCCGTCCTCTTCGGAGGCGCACGAGCGGGACGGCGAGGACGTGGACGACCTCTGCGACGCCAACAGCCCGCCCAACACGCCGCGCCGCTCGCCCGACTTGAAGGCCAAGTCATGCGAGGAAAGGTACGGCGGGTGAGTGTCTTCGGGGAAGGAAAACGAGCAGGTGGTGGTTTGAGCGGAGCGAGGCACCGGGCCCGAGTTGGAAACGCTCGGCGAGGACTTGCTGTCGTGCAAGGAGGACGAATCGATGACGGATGATTCTTCGCGATCTGTGGTAGAAGGCGAAATCAGCAGAAGTGCGTTTTCGAAGAAGTCATCTGACACACACGAAACTGGTTCTTCGGAGCTGGAGCTGCCAACATCCTCGCTGGCAAGTGTTGAAACTGTTTCTTCCTCTTTGGCTTCCACGGAAAAAGACGCATCCAGGAAAAGATCTGTTCCAACTTCTGGAGGCTCTCCTGATACTGATTGTTCTACAGATTGAAGGTTTGGCGCCTTTGAGATGTCTTGAGGCTCCTGAAGATCTGAACTAGAAGGGCGGTGGAAAATAATATCATCTGTATTTTCAGAATATATGTTCACTTCATCCACTTCAAATTTATCTTTGATGCTTAAGGTATTTTCCAAAGACGAGGAAGGGTATATATGCCACACTGATGAGTCAGTTTTTGAATTGGTCTCGCAATCACTTACATGCAAGTCGCGTTTTTCTTCAACTTCAGAATTGCTTGAAATCTCCACTTTGTTGTTCGTGGACACGGAACTCATAAATAAAGAAAGGCTTTGGTTCTCTATAGCATTATGTTCAGACACATTTAAATCTTCAGTAAGATGTATGCAAGCCGTTGTAGAAATGTCTTGCGCGGAGCAGCCAGAGGAATCTGATTCCCAAGCGGAGTTGCACTGGTCTGAAAACAACATGTCACTTGAAAATGGTGGATCGCCCTTTTCACACTCATCACTTAAACGAGACATTTCTTGTTTTTCCTCATTAACAATTAAAGGCGCGTCTGGCATGATCATGCTACAACTTACGCTTTCATATTCTTCATCACTTCGAGAAGAAACTCTATTGCTCGCGGATAACATTTTACTAGACGCATCCGAATTAGGAGTATCAGTTTGAGAACCAACGTCTTTATTACACAAATTGATGAGTATATCATCAGTAGGGTTAGTGTCTTCATCCATGTCTTTGGAAGAAGAGTTGGTGTTTTGTCGCCGGATATGCTTTATCACTACCGATATCGTATCGTTCCCAGCCACTGACGTTCCGTACGTCATGGAGGAGCAGAGCACGTCCGAGTCGCTTTCGGCCAGCTCCAAGTCGTCGAATTCTAAACGCGGAGTCATCCGAATGTCGATGGGAGCGGACGCGCTCTGTAGGCTTCCGAGGAGTTCGTCGGCGACGTCGTGGAACGTATCGTCGTCTTCCTCCATCTCCACCAGGCTGTGGGACAGCGCCTCGATCTTGCCTCCGCTGGGCAGGTGGGAATCGGAGAGCACGCTGAGAAGCTCCGCGTCCGAACCGGAACTGTACAGATCGGTGGCCACGAACAGCTCGCGCACCGAGTCCGACCGGCAGGGCAACGCCTCCTCCTCGGGCGCCTCCTCCGCGCGCTGCTCGGGCCTCGGCGCGGGCGCGGACGCCGGCGCCGGCGCGGCCTCCTCGGCGGGTGGGCGTGCCTCCTCGTCCGCCGCCGCCGCCTTCTTCTTCTTCTTGAGCGCGGGCGCCGCGGGGCCCTGCTTGGCCCGGGCCTTGGAGGAGGCCGGCTTGCTGGCGTTGCCGGCCGTGGGCGGGCGGTCGCCGCGCCGGCTCTGCGGCTTCTCGGCGGTGGCCGGCGGCGGCGCCGCCCTCTTGCGCTTGGCGTCGCCCGGCGCCGCCCCCGCCCCCACCCCCGACTCGGTGGCGCCGCTCGACCCGCATGAGGTGCCCGGCGTCGTCGCCGCCCCTGCCCTGCCGCCCGCGCCCCCGCTATCAACCCGCTGCTGCTGCTGCTGCTTGGTGCCTTTGGGGCGTCGAGGCTGCTCCTTGCCCTTCTTCTTGGGGGCGGGCGACACGGAGGGTGGTGGCACGGGGGCGGGGGGCGACTGCGAACGGCGGCGGCGGCGCGCCGTCGTGTGCGTGCTCCCCCACTCCGCCCCCGGCGACGAGCCGCTTCCGGAGAACGCCGACACCTGCCGACGTCCCATCATCTATATATGTAAAAGTGGATGTTGGTGTATGTATGTATATATGTATGTTTATATATATATATATATATATATATATATATATATATATATATGAGCTAACCGTGAGACCAATCTTCATGAAAGTAAAATTGGCACTTCTACATGTTTTTTTTACCGTTTAGGTGCTGTTAAATATGTTGTAGGTCCAATACATGGCGCTGTAGAACAAAACTAAATATATACTTCAAACGCAATCCGCAACACATTCGACAAGATTTTGAATCTATATCGTTAAATAATTCCTAAAGATGCGTTCTTAAAAATTAAAATTTTGAGGCCGACGGCCTCAAAGAAACGTTTCGCACTCCGTAATCTATTGGAACTTTCTTGAAAATTCTATTACATTCTTGCTGGTCCGTCGCTTCCCGATTTTACCTCACCTCTCAGAGATGTGGAGAATCTGCAAATAAATGTGAATGGGAAGAACAGATAGCGGCAGAGACAGACAGACAGGCTGAGGGTGAGGGAGGTACGGAGAGACAGTGAGAGGGTGATGGGAGGGGAAAGAGTGAGATGAAGGGCAGAACAACGTCTGCCGGGTTTTTCTAGTACTCTATACTGCAACGCAGCCTCACAATGACGAGCATCTAGCTGACTTTGAGGAAAGTTTACAGGAGAGCATGTTGCATCATCTGCATTTACTGTTTGACGCTACGCTTCAACATAATTTCTTTGGTTGTGGGGGGAGTCTTGTTGCTGTGTACTGCGCGGCGTCCGAGGGAAATACTAATTTTCTGTCTTCTTCTGACATTAGCTGCAATATTGTTTTACGTGTTATTGAAACTATACTGGTTCAGTCAATTCTTGGAGTTATTGAATACATTATGCATAGGTCGCGAAATTATTTTCATTCATGTCAGATTTGTTGATTAAAAATGTTCATTTAAAGAGTGCTGTTTGCTTTGTGTAATGTTGGTATTTGTGGAAGAAATCCCCTCTTCTTATACACTATGTATACAATTCCATTCCTGCATTTCGAGGGCTTCGTTGTGAGATGTGAAAACAAGTGTGAAATAGATATTTTATTGTTTGTATTGTGTTCTTTTGTTCCTGTTGCTGGAATGCAATCACCGTATTTTCGAAAACTAATTCGTTTTTATATTGTTTTAATACTATTTCCGGCAATTGTTTAAATACTTAACTAATACAAACACTCGTGTTCCCACTGCAAATAAAAGCAAGAACCACGTGCGGGAAGGGCATAACGCTTAAAATAATGTAAGTAATGTTTCAATCTAGACTTTAACTAAACTTAGTTTTAATTAAATTACATGAATTGCTTAAGTTTTATCGCAGTATATTTTAGTGTTCTGAATTTTGTAAATTACGTTCCCGTTATTCGGAGCAGCTGCAATTCCGAGTTTGTTGGGGCACCACTCTTAATACAAAGATACTGGCATATTACAACCACTACTCATCTTATGAACCTGCAATATGTAGGGCCGGTTTCACCAACCGGAGTCAAGAAGATGATCCTGAGTTGATCCGAATCAACTCCAGTTTGATCCCGTTGTACGTTTCTCCACGCACTTGAAACGAATCAACGCGTCTGACTCGGATCAAATTTGACTCGCCATTTGATCCGTCGCCGTCTGGCGGATCACGGCCGGATCAGGAGTTATTTCTCAGCTTGTTCGTAGCATCTGCTCGTCTCGCCTTTCGTTATCCGTGTTTTTTTAGCGTGTAGTTGGATTTAAAATTCAGCTTAAAGTATTCCCTAACAGGTAGGTTTGCGCGAAATTGTGTATTGCGCAAAATGAGTGTTTTTAAATAGATTATTGTAAATAAAACTAGGATGAACATAATTGTAGGTTAGAATACTCGGCATTGCGAAGTAAAATTTAAGTATATTTTGGCTTCCAATTACTGTAGATTATAAATAACATTAGTAAAATGGCCTTTTGTTAGTTAGTCTATTGGAGGCTATATTTTTCCATATTTCTCTGATTTTTGTGATATGTAGTGTAGTGTTACTTTGAATTTTTGTTCTTGTTAGGTTAATTTTCGCCATAAGAATGGAGTTTGTTTTCCATTATGAAGTCACTGAAGATTTATTGTGGGGAGACGTTCGGAGACCACGAATAATTCGCGAAAGAAGCGATTATTTTGAAACTCTGGACGACAGTGATTTCATCAAGAGATTTCGCCTCTCCAAACGAATGGCACTTTATGTTCTCTCGTTGATAGAGGAAAAGTTGGAATTTCCATATAAGTAAGTATGAAAAAATTGTATTGAAAATTATAGTTCAACCAAATTGCAGAATCCATTTAGTATCAAATACATTCTTCTTTTCACAAGCAAAAGGCTTGAGGATAACCTGAATATAACGCAAGTTTGTACATTTTATTTAAAAATTAATCATCATTAATTTCTTTTCAGGAATGACAGCATTGCTCCGATGGCTCAGCTACTCTGCGCTTTAAGGTTTTATGCCACCAATTTCGACCTTCTAACAGCTGGTGACTACTGTGGTTTCAGCAAATCCACAGCGTACCGGATTGTAAAGAGAGTGACATGTGCAATTGCTGAACTTTTCCCTCAATTTGTACAATTTCCTGAGAGTGAGCAGGAAAGTACAAAAACGAAATTGGGTTTTTATTCAATTGCCTCATTCCCAAATGTGCTAGGGGCAATTGACTGCACCCATGTGCGAATTCACTCACCTGGTGGTGAGAACTGTGAAACTTTCAGAAATAGGAAACACTATTTTTCCATAAATGTGCAAGCTATATGCAATGCAAATATGGAATTCACCGATGTAGTTGCTAGGTGGCCTGGAAGTTGCCATGATAGCACAATATTTGGCCATTCTTACAGAAATACAAAATTCCTCACTGGTATTTATGGGAATGGTGTGCTGCTTGGGGATGCAGGATATGCTTGCACGAGGCATTTGTTGACACCTCTTGATAACCCGCACACCCAAGCAGAACATCTATACAACGAGTCCCACATTCGTACAAGAAACGTTATAGAAAGGACGTTTGGTGTCTGGAAAAGGAGGTTTCCTGTACTGGCAATAGGTCTCAGGTTGTCCCTGCCAAACAGTTTGCCTGTAATTGTAGCTACTGCAGTCCTGCATAATATTTTAAGAAGAGCAGGAGAAGACTTGCCACCTGATGATCCTGACCTGAATCTGCCTTGGGACACCTTACTCACCGAGGGAGAAATGCAAGAAACGCTTTCTGCCAGCCAAAGAGTCAACGAACAGTTTAGATATAGGCATAATCTAATATGTGATTACTTTGGTAGTCTAGGAATAAGACAATAGAAAACAGTTATAGAAATAAACAACATTTTAATAATTTATTCGGATTAAGTATTCGGATTAAATCAGTGCATTTAAGTAGCTATTACGCAAAAAAAGTGCACTTCAACACTTCCTTTTTGAGAATTATTTACAAGCAAAATTGTTTCATTAAAATTTAATGTATGCGAGTTGAGTTACACCATAGGCTTTGGTCTTCCAAAAATTCACAAAGTTTTCAACTACTTACGAACCTCGTTTCTGAAGTGAAGACTGACCTGCTCCGGGGCGGGAGTGGGGGCCGGGGCAGGGGCGGGGGCGGGGCCGAGGCGGGGCGGCGGGTGCGTGGGCGAGGAGCTGCGGGCGGCGCGAGGCCCCAGGGCGGCGGCGCTGGACACGCGCGGCCACGACTTCGACATCGCCCTGGCGCCCGCGCGCGCCGCCGCCACCGCCACCGCGCACTGCGACCTGCCACACGGCGCCGTTGGCCTAGCACCTCTCCCCTGCACTTAGGGCCTCTCCACAATAGCCCGCGAAAGTTGACAGAACTCATTTTAAAAAAATCACTTCAGTCTGTGAGCGACCGGGAGAGATGGCTCAGTGCATCAACTGATGTCACTACAGTCCCTCTGACCGGGAGGTCCTAGGTCCGAGTCCCGACGGCGGCGGGATTTTCGACACTAGCTTGTCAGCTAGGTCGAATTCAGCCGCTGTCTGGAGGATAATTCTAGCGGCCGGCTGCTCTAACCGGTAGTTTCCCGTGGTTTCTCCCGTCAACACCAGGTGAATACCGGGACAGTACCCGAACAAACGGACCGCGTGCGATCTTTCCTTCCTCTTCCTTGTCCTATCCTCACCCCTTACACACGCACACACACACACACACACACACACACACACACACACACTAACATGCACTACACTATCACACATGCCGGGAGACCAGTTGAGAGCTTAGAGCTTGTCGCGGCTGGGGCGGTGCCCCGCTGGTGGGAGATACCTGCTTGAGGGGCAACCCCGCTAGTCGACGGTAGGTCGGCGCTGGTTCTCGCCATCTAGCGGAGAAAAGATCATCGCCACTTCCCGAGGAAAAACACGCACTACACTAACGGAACTAATGACCTCTGTAGTTGGCGCGCCCGGAATCAGGAATCAATCAATGAATCAATCTGTGAGCGACGACCGAAAAAATATAGCTGATAAGTCATTTAGAAAAATGAATTCCGCCGCACATTATATTCAGCCAGGTGAACGATAATTTGACTCTCGTTTCTGCCAAGTCCAATGGGTGGTGGTCTGGAGAGTGTTTGGATTAAATTAATGTATTTAAGTAGCTATGGTGCTAGAAAAGTGCACTTCAAAACGGAAGAGCAGACCTCATGGCCTAGATCTCTCCACGTAAAATAAAACATCATTGTATTATAATTGAATGAAAGATTTATCGCACTTTCTGAATGATATGTGCCATAAATAGAGTCACTGAGCTACAAATCGCCTGTTCATCGCCCAAGCAATACCTTCTTTCCTCGCTAGTTGGTGAAAGGAGCGTAGCAAAATTTGTGTTATCACGGGGAAGAGCAGGCGTGATGGCCTGAGTCTCGCCACATAAAATAAGACATCAATGAATCTGAAATGAATGAAACACTTATCGCCTCTTCTAAGCGCGACCTCAATGAAGCCTCTGGGCTGAATTAAAATCACCTGTTTTGTCGCCCAAGTAATACCTTCTTTCTCCACTAGATGATAAGGGAGTGTAGTGAAATAATGCGTGGTCAGACGGAAGAGCAGAGCTCGTGGCCTGACTCTCGCCAACAAACCATCATTGAATCTGAATTGAATCGAAAGACTCGTCGCACCTTCTGAGCGCGAGGCGGCGCGGGCGGTCGCGGTCGCGCGCGCGCGGGCGGCAGGGCCCGTGTGGCTTGGGGGCGGCGCTGCCCGAGGAGTCGGTGGCGGCCGCATGGCGTCGCGCGTCGCGGCGAGCGCCGGCCTGGGCCTGGGCCTGGGCCTGCCGCCCGCCCTGCGCCTGAGCCGGGGGCCCGCGCTCCCGCGCGCCCGCCGCGCCGCCGCGACGTCCGGGCGACGCCCCGCGCCGCGAGTGCCCGTCCGCCGGCGGCGTCGCCACCTGCAGGCGAAACGAGACAGTTGACTGTTTGGGGAGTTTAATCTTTTGGGGGAAAAGTTCAGTCGATTCTTATCTAATGTAGAAAAAGTATTTTATGCGCTACCGTATCGTTCATCCGATTGCGGTAAAACTTTGTCAAGTTATTGCTTGCACTTTCGGAAATAATGTATGCATGTTGCAAAGGGAAAATGCGTATGTCTGTAGCGCGTTAATGATTTTATGCATTTATTCTGACTCATGCGCCTCTGAAAAGCTCTATGCAACCCGCTGATCCTTCAAGTATTACCGCGTCTTCGCTGCATATTCTGCCCCTGTGATTGTGAAATGCAGGCCGGAAGTAGTATAACTTGAACGTTATAACGGACAAGTAAATCAAAGTTCTCCAAGACAGTGTTGTAGCGAATACATACCTAAACGTGAGGGTAAAATATTTAAATTTTGTATTAATTAAATAATAAATAATAAAATAAATGAAATTAATTTAATTTTTAGCAGTCGTGTTGGATTTTGGTCAATAAACATTAACATTGTTAATAATACATCGACCATAAGTCCATCAATGTTTTTAAACATCAAACTTTTAAACCTGATTTGCCAAAATCGATGTTTTCTTGTCGGTATCGCATCACTCGGACACATGGAAGGAGGGCTCATGCTCATGTGCAGGCAATCGTAAAAATCATAACATCGATTTTTTTCTGACCGTGTGCCTCATGAACTCAAAGTAATTCCATTTGGTAGATTCGAAGAACTTGATATTCACCTGCCGCGCGGTGGGCGTTGGGTCTGCGTCGCGCGGAGGGGAGCCGTCCCCGCGAGGCCGCCGGCGCGCAGCCTGCGCCTGCCCCTGCGCCTGCGCGCGCGGTGCCTTCCACGCGTTGCCCGCGCGCGGCGACTCCACGGCGCAGCCACACGCGCGCAGCGCCTCCGCCGCCGGCGCCGGCGCGCCGCCCTCCACCCGCCACCTGCCACCCCCACCCCCGCGCTCAGTCCTTTCTTCTCCGCGCCTGTATTCTACACTAGTACAGTGGCAATGTGTAGTAACAGAACCCCGTTGAACGCAGCCCGCCAAACACCCGTGTACGATGCGTTGCCTGCTAACCAGGGACTACCGTCATGTGTACTCATACACACGTTCATTGCTATTTGCTGACACACGTGAATTGCTTCCAAGTGATCATCTTGGGCGCTTCTACAAACTCCCCGCCTGCACGCCGACCTCCAGCCGCTACCAGACACGCCTACCACACCGCTCAACTTGCCTCGACCAATCGCTCACTCTCTGCGTCAGGCATTTCCCTGTATTGTGAAGTAACTGTGTTTAGTAGCAGTATTACTCGTTCACTTTACATTTGCAGACGGCAGAATTAGGAATTAATATTGTTTTGAAAGTGAAAGCCCGAAACACAACCGAGAATACACGAATGGCCCTGACGTCAATCAACATCTGACCAATCAGCTGTCTCCAAAGGCAGCACAAGCGCTTCGGACACAGCTGACGAATAATGCATTTCTGACAGTGAGCAGGAGTCGCGCTCTTAAATGATTAAGATAATATACAATAAAATAGATCACACCACACGCTATTCACAACATTCACGTACAATATTTTTATTTCTTCTTTGCACTTATCTACCGCTTAATGGTTATGTTCTTGCCCCGCCGGGGTTCTGTGTGCTGTTCACCGCCGTCTATATCATATTAAACGGTCAGTATCTTCTGCAGACGCGCGTTTCTCATTCAGTCGGCGGTGACCTCATGTAAACAGATCGCAGCGCTCCGTCTGCAAATGTAGAGTGAACGAGTAATACCTCAGCAGTACCTCTTTAAATGTGGCCCGCCAAACATCGGTGTACGAGGCGTCCTCTGCGAACGGGACCGTTTCAAGGTTTCGCCCTGCAAATTGCATGCTTTCCAGCCTTGTTGAATAGTCGGTTTGTGATAGTTCGCCCGAAGTTCTACCGAACGCCCGTTGTCGAGGCCAAATCTCCATGGGACCGGCACATTTATAAAATAGTCGCACTGTAGGAGTGTGTAATAGCAGAACATCTTTGAATGCGTGAGAAGGCGGCCCCCCAAACATCGTTGCGTATGGATCGTGGTCAACTATCGCAAGTGTACCCGCCCACTTTGTTCTATATTGTTTGCCGAGTTATGTGCGCGTTTGCAGCCGCAGCTGCGTGCGCATGCGCACCTGCGCGCGGGGGAGCGCGTGCGGGGGCCCGTGCCGGAGGGGCTGGGCCGCGAGGCCAGGCTGCCCCCGCTGCCGCTCCCGGCCCCAGACGCGTACGGCCCCGAGTCGCCCGTCAGCGAGCGAAGGCGCTGCCTGCGGGACAACTTCAATTAGTACACAGACTCTAAACCAGTGATGGCAAAGTTTTCTACTGGTGTCAGTAGCACGCGTCGTGGCTCCGTAGCATACCACGAGCTTCTCTGCGCAACTAGCGTCGGGAAAGGGAACTATTAGTAACTCCGCCGTTTTACAATAGAGATGATATTGTCTCTGATCTCTGGGGGTGACGAACTGCGTGAAGTGGCAATTTCGTGGCACTTATGCCAGGAACTGTCGCTCGTGGCATCGACCTTGATGAGACTGCTCTAAACTGTTATCAATCAGTCAGTTAGTCCTCAGGTGATCTATTAAACCTTCTAGCGACAGCGGGAGTGGGGGAAAGATGATATAGGCAATGCCTGGACGCCTCCGATTCTCATCTTTGCCACGTTGCCGCTTGCAGAATCCCCTGTAATGAGAGATATAGAAATTGCTCCACACTGGTAAACGCCCACTGGAAGTATGTCCATCTGTGGAAATGTCCATTAGTATAAATGACCACTTCATTGTAGGTCCTATACTTGTTCGTCCACCAAGCGAAGTGGCTCAGGGCGTAGCGCGTCGACTTCGCATTCGGAAGGCCCGGGTTCAATCCCCGTGCCGGTCTTCCTGACCGGAGTTTTCGTGGTTTCCGTTGGTCATCTAGGTGAATGCTGGGATGGTTCTACTGAAAGGCTACGACAGCGAAATCGGCTTCGCTAGCCGAATTTTTCGTTAACTACGGGAAGTCAAGAAGGTTAAGCGAATTTGAAACATCGCGAGTTCCAGATTGGGTGACCGACTAGGAACTGCGGAATGTAATGGCGCTGAGGCTAATTGCGGGGCCAATAAGGAGTAAATACAAATACTGATTCTTCCAAGTTATTTATATGTTTCATTGCAGAAATATCCAGTACCTAAATGTCCCGTACCATAGTGTTCACTGTAATTAACACTCAGAGAAATGATGCAGCAAATAACGTTTTATTTACAAAACCCCATTCGGAACGCTTCCAGTATGTTTTATTTTCATTTTTACTTAGGAAATGGGAGTGGCAAGTGTACCAGTTAGTCACAAGAATTTTCTTCTTCTTCGGCGAAAAGATATGTTGTCATTGCGAATTACCTCAAAAATTTATTTTAATTTCTACACCAACACATTTCTATTATTAACAAAAATGCTAAAAATGAACTACGAATGTCATATATTGATGAAGACAATACAGTGAAATTATTTTAGCGTGGCCGCTCAAGGTCAGGGCCCCAGAGCTGCCGGAAGAGTCCATTCCTTAAACTTATCTCTTTAGAGGGGAGCGCGTCCCTTCCCAGGACATGTTGACAGCCCTACTCCAGTTCAGTAAACATTGACCCTGACTATTCGTCTCCGCAAAGTGCCAGTTTTCAATTGCATTTCCCTAACACAGTACAACTATTTGTGTGACGTTTTGTATAAGTTATTATTTTGTTGTGATCATTGCAACGCGTCCTGTTCAGAGACACTTGCGTAAGGACGTCCTTCAATTCAGACGCTTGAAGTCGTCGACAAAGTACGTATATCAATTAATGAAGAGAAGCAAAAGAAAGTATTGAAAATCAAAGCAGTTCTTAAGGCAGTAATTGCTGCTTCGGGTGTTTTATTTGCAGAATTAATAAGGAAATTAATTCTATTCAATCGGGTGAATCGTGTTCATTTTCTACTCCTAACAAAAAGAAGAAGAGAAAGGACGTGGAATCTGCTCTCGACAGTTGAATGAGAGTGTGATTTGCCGCACATTGATTTAATGCACCATATCAAGAAATCTTTATTTTTACGGATAACGACCCGAACGATAGTAAAGACAGTGACAGTGATACTACTTATGATAGTGAGGAAAGGAGTATCAGAGACAGTGAAAAACATGGATGATGATGACAAAGCCAGGCCATCCCGTGAATTTGGTGTTTCTCCATTTCCGAGCGACGACACTACCGCAAATTAATTTCCAAGATCGTTCGCTAGCATGTGCGGAAGGTTAATGTTTTTGGTATGGACAGGCGAGCCAAGCGCGAGCGAACGTCGCCTTCTAGCTCTCTCCCCACCACTTTCAGCTTCCCCCTCTACACGCGAATCCCAGCGGCCACCCTAGAAAAAATTAGCTGTACAATTGTTTGTTTAATATTTTAATTTGAAGAGATTTTTCAGTGACCGTTTTGCTGAGGACATTACATTTATGGGCATTATGCAGGAGATATAACGAAGAACATTTTGCTCTAGACATTTCTGCTGTGGCCACTAAATTTATTGGATATTATTTTGTGGACATTTTCTGTGGATTTTGTGTTAATTGCATATTTTCCTGTGGACCGATTGACCTGGAATCCTTTTAAACATTTAGCCGTCACACACTGAAGTTCATTCCATTGGAAATTCTTTCTTCTTCGATCGCATATTGAAAACTGTCTGTTTTTTTTCATACTTTTAGGGTAAAAATGAAATTATTTTCTGCCTTGCTAGCAATATATTGACAATAGTTTATCGTGTATTCTATTTTCCTGTGAGAGTGTTTTCGTCACATAGTTAAGGTAGCCACAATGCCCATATTCTAGCAATCCTTTGGTTGAAATTTGTTAAAAATTAACAAATGTGTAAAGAAGTGTATTTTTTAAATGTTTGGATCGATGAAGGAAATATTGGTGTTGATAAATATTAAAAGAGTATCTCGAGAACTCACAAATATTTTTTAAATTATACAGAAATTCATACTTTATTTACAAAGGAAGCAAGACATACATTATTCTAAAATTATCTATGAGATATTTGGATATCATGTACAAAGCAAATAGACTTCTAAAAGTGAAAAATCTTCCCTCTACTGGAAGAAGCACCAACATATCTGCAATTACCATTCTATGGTTATAAGTAGAGGCGGATTTTGGTGACCTAAAACATGGCCAAAACCAATAAAATGCTCATAAATTTTTTTAAAATGCCTTAAAAGCAAAGGGAAATGACGTTAAAAAGTCATCGAAAACATTTGAGATGTATCCGGGCTCAGTATCTGTGGCGGCGGCTGACTGGCGATGGCCTGAGACCCTATCGTCATCGAGTATGTCCAACGCAATGGAAGAAACGTTTGGCTCCCCAACGTCAACTGGACCCTGGCCTATCAGCCTGGAAACCTTTCGTTTCAGCTTTGATTATTTTCAGCATTGCGTACGAGTATTTGAATCCGATTATATTCCATTTTTGTAGTATTTTTCTCATGTACAATGCATCCGGATGTTGGAAGAAGTTTGCGAAGAGTATTTTCTCACAAATTGAAAATTTTCTTCTGTGGAGAAACAGAGCACAGCAGCTTTCAACGGACACGTGACAACGGGAACAGACCAGAAGAAGAGGATTCCTTCTACAATGTATCAAACTACTCTAAAATAAGACTTTCCACAAATCTCTCTCTTTCAGATAATAATAACATTATACCAAACGAATGATATTTGGAAAATTTTGGGCAAAAATAAACTGGTATATCAGTGGTGTGAATGGCTGAGTCTAAAGGTACTTTAATTCAAATCATGAGTAGTTTCCCGGCCACCGTTCTCGCAGTCTCTTAGTATAATCTAAACTAGTGGTGCTACAGAATGGCACAGACTTTCCTGTATTAGATTTCTGTTTCGTTTGGTCTCGGCTAGCTATTCGTACTTGCCAATACTCTAGACAACTGCCATCTATCGCCGCCCAAACTAAATTTTTGACATTTTATTAATTTTTCGATTTCCTAATAGTAGAACAAAAATATTATTTTATGAATATTAAAAAAACAGTTAAACCTTGTTCTAAATGGCAATTTTTGTTGAAAACAATGGAGCCGTTTCCAAGAAAATTGCTTTTTAGCGTTACTGTAAATGCGAAATTTAAAGCTCTTTTTCACAGAAAATTTTTGAGTTTTCGAAAAACTTCATTTGAAGTCATTTGAAGCGCTCACATTCACAAATTCAACAGTGTTTACAAATTGCTGAAATGTGCATTTTAACAGTATGAGAGAACTTTCAAAAACACATTTGTGTAATTTTCGAAAAAACAAAAAAACATCCCAAAATGAACTTTACGCCATATTAAAGAGTGCAATTACCACTATCCATTCGACAAGTTTGAACAACAAATTTGGAGCCATTTTTGAGAAAGTCTTGTTTTGACACCACACTATTTATACTTGTTCACACCAGAACTTTATTACCTTAAGATATTTTACTTTCAATGCGCATTCATACTCCAAAGCTAGTCCGCTGCATATCGCGAATCAAACTCTGAACGTCAGAATTCTCTGGAGAGGTATTGCTAAACATAAGCGTGCAATGTTTACTGCAGCACATTAAGAGAACAACCCAAATTGAGCGGTTGAGGCAAAGGTCGAGTGTGGGATCTCTCCCCTAATACTCCCGAAGCCCGCCGAAGTGCGGAATTTGAATTGCAAGTGAGCTCGAAGTAGATCATTATTTCTGTGCATTTTTTAAAGATCTTGTGCGTTCTCCACCTAATTGATTCATTTTGTTAAACGCAGTGAGTTTTGTGAAATATTATAGAATGTGTCAGAAAATTGGCGAAAAGATATGTTGTTACTGAGCTCCAGTGGGATTGCAGGTAAATTGAATTTGCGTTTTTGAATGTGAGTTGAAAATACTTCCAACATGGATGATAAGACTATGGAATAGTAAGACATGCCTTTAAAGGGATGCACAGTAACCCGTTGAACTATATTTGTTTTACCACTAAACGAAACAACCATATCTTACAGTAGAATCAAAGCACGATTATTTATGTGTACCGTAATAATATTTATATTAAATTATGAATAACGTGAAATTTTTTTTCAGAAAAGTTCTGGAAAAGTATTTCCTACAATTTCAATCGATTTGCAACATCCCAGAATACCAGCAATTCCGAAAAGATATTATAGTTTAGATGGAATACAACTCACACTGGCTTCTGACAATTCCCACGTCATTGAGTGTCATTTTCCAACAAACCAAGTGCTAAGTATACAGTATAAGTTTGATGGATAGTACCACCAACAGTTTTGAGACTTTCAACCAAGAAAGACTTCAAATGCAGAGACAGTAGCACTCGCGGTGGCATAACGTGAGGGCCCGCAAGGCCCGCAATGGCAAAAGAGCCTGTTTTTCGGCTGAAGGTTTTACAATTGTAAGAATAAGTAATTAATAAATACTTTTTCCGATACTTAGCGATAGTTGATGAATAAAGGTTTAAAAACGGCATCTTTCAGAAGAACGATTATTTTCCGCTTCGATAGCTTACGTAACCTAGTTTCTAAATCAATATAGGTAAGAAATTAATTTAGATTTTATAAGTCTTAATGTCATGAAATTAAACAATGAAGGCAGGTTTTTCCATTATTGATTATAAGCACTTTACTCTTGTTAACAATAAACACGTCGATCTTTCATTTGTTTAGGTTTGAAGCTTGCCACACTTAGGTGAGTGTCACCGACAATGCTTCTCAATAATTAGAAGTTAGAATTAAGGGGCTGATGAATATGAAGTTGTTTAAAGATATTTTATTACTTAAGGTACTAAGGTACACTACTCGTGTGTGCTACACATTTTTATAAAAGGGGCTCGGATAATAGTTTTGTAAGCGGGTCCGCATTACTTTCGTTACGCTGCTGAGCTCTCGTGATTGTTGAGGTGAAAATAATACAATGCGATATTGTATATCCGTGTATATATATATATATATATATATATATATATACATATACATATATATATATATATGTATATTTAAACGAGTCGTGGATTTGACTCTGCACAAGATTTATGATAAAAAAAAGGGGACAGGGATTCTTACCCGGGAATGGGCCCCGGATCCAATCACGTGCACAATGGAAACTTGTGGGTAACAAGAACTTTTTTATTACTTGAATAATCACCATACAAATTGGTTGCCCTTGATGCTCACAGGAGCATTTACTCTGTTCTTTCCCTATGTTTAATTACATCCCATTTACAATTTCTCCGTTACCCTGGAGATTCACTCCTTTATTGTGATTCCACGTTTGGGGGGGTCTCAACTCAAGATCACTTATCTACTGGCTAGTTACTTTCCCTCCCACTCCTCCGGCCGCTTTTACTCACGATACTCCAGTCTGAATCACGCCGTTTCATGTTCGCCCCTCCGCCGTCGGGCCGACGCCTCGCGCCGCTCCGTCCGCGCTCGGGCCTCTTCGTGCCGCAGGATGCCAGCGCGGGGAGGGGAGTCCCGCGGTGCCGCTTGCCTTCGCCGCTCCTACCACTTGCTCTATGCGTTGTCTTCTTACGTGTCTTGTCGCGCCACCTCGCCCTTCGGGTATGTCCGCTTCCTTCGGCTGTGCTCGGAAGGGCGGGGGACGCTTCGCCGCCGTCGGTCGCTTCCCACCCCACTCGTGGCCGCTGTGGTATACTTCGAAACGTTACCAGAACGTTTCGACTGCATCGGTACGTAGTCCTCCCAACTCACTTTTCATTGACTCGCTTTCCTCAGTAGCGATGTTGTTTTGATGAATAGTTTCATTACACTCGAGTTGCATTGCAGCTTCACACGACTCGCCCACTTGTATTATGAAACTGTTTTCTCGTTCTCTTACATCACAGTTTCTAGCTTTTATTGTAATTGTCATCGACTGTTCACCTTAATTGCACTTAATGATGTCGAATACTTGTATACATTGTTCCATTCCTCTACACTGTTCTGCCCACTCCACGTGTTGCCCATTCACCGCTTGTGATACTTCACCACCTTCTTGTACCCGTTTTGTCTCGTCTCACTTCTCAACTAACGCTTCCACTTTCGTCACACACTTTCGTTGCCACAACGCCTTTCCAGTTCTATTGCATAACGCTCACTTTCATTGTTCTCTCCGGTAGATAGTCCGTACTACCCCGCACGTCTGCACTCCCTGAATCTCTCTCCGCCACTGTTCACACTCTTCCTTCCGCACGTGATTCGTGGTCTCCGGTTCTTCGCACAGAACCGACTCCGGCACCCGACTCCGTCGGTGTGCCGGCCGCAGCCGCGCAGTTCGAACGTTCGATCTGCATCGGAACGCATTGTTACCCTATTAGTGATAACAATTCGTTTCAATATATATAGGGTGTCCAGAAGCTCCCGTTACAAAGAATACCCCAAATTCTGTGTTGCACGTCATGAAAAATGGCAGGTCCAGTTTTTCCGAAAAAAAATTTGTCTTTGAGAAAATTGAGTTTAAAAATCATTTCCGGGCCGCGAAATTCAATCCCGCCGCTACGACACTGCCGACGGCGGCGTCTCCTTCTGCGCGGAGCATTTCCTCGTTTCTCCACGTAAACGGTGAAACTGCCCAGTAATATTATCTAAGGAAAGCATTGCGTGGCTTACACTAGAATACGTTAATAGTATAAAATGTTTGTAGGGTCTGTTTAATAAATATTTTAAATGTACGTATTGAAAATTCAGTTTTGTTCAAAATGATAGCCACGGTACACGGCTGCGTAGACGTAAATGATGAACACATCCAACACTTAAGAAAAATATTTGAATCTCTTGAATGTTTGAATGCTCTTTGAATGCTGAATGAATCTTTGAATGTTCGAATTGTTATTTTTTAGTACATATTCATATGAACTAGTGTCTTTCGGCTTAAGATTCCCACATACGTGAAAATTATTCAAAATACCGTGATAAACTAAAATGCGTTTCGGAAATGAAATACTTGTTCATTAAATACCAAGTTTATTGATCTTCTCTGGAATTTGAATTGATTCTCCCGGCTGTCATATTCTGAATTTTCAGACTAACAATAGCCAGATTAATTTTAACTTAATATTAATTTAGCTCGTTTAGATAATATTAATAATTTCACAATTTATTGTACTTCATATTTCAGTTTATCGTTATTACTTCTGTTTACTCTAAATTTTTAAAAAAATGTATCTCTAGTATGAATCGATAGTGGTCGCCAATGACCAGAGATGTTTTTAAAACGACCTTAAATAAGTAAATAATAGCAATATTTAGTCTTCTCGATAAATGACTGCACGATTTATCTGAGATGAAATTGATAGATATCAATATTTCCCCCCTCAAAATGAATGTATCTTTCCTAAATAAAACTATCAGTCGTTACAGTAAAATACCCATGAAATTCCTTAATACTACCCGTCAAATTATTCTCTCTTAAGTAACGTGTGGTACAGAAAGATGCACTTTCTGCTGCCACAAGAAATGCATTCCGAAATACCTGTTGCTACACTGTTGTAATATGCTACACTGTTCTATGTGGAATATCTAATTTGTGACAAACGGCCACTACTACCCATTTCTCTAAGTTGAATAAATATTCTACCCGTCGTTTTCCTTTTCCACATGAAAGATGAGAGCATATCTCTGTCCCAAATCTTGGAGTTTCTTCGTGAAATCACTTCATGAGGTAGTTGACGGCTACAAGGGAAACGTTTTATTTCTTTGTGTGTTTCATTTGCAATGTAGTTAGCAAATACGTACATAAATGAATGACGGCCATTTCTTCGATTTAGTAGTATCGATGCCTATGCCGAATTCTTCTAATGCCCATTTTGTAGAACGATGTAATTCAGTTCTCTTTGCAAGCGAATGACTGTCTGCAGTACTGAATTATTTACTTTCTTAGCGTTTTCTAATCAAAGGAAGGACGAGTTATCAAGGCTACTACATTGTACAGAATGTAAGGGAGTAGAAATAGTTTACTTCAGGGACATTGTAGTAACTTTTCAGTATGTTTCGACTTTTCTTTGATATTTCCGTAATGTACAACCACGAAAATAGGCACGCAGGAAAAAAAACCTTTTTTATGCAAGAGAATCAATGTTTAACCCCAAAGATGACTCCATGCAGGTGCTTATTCAGTCATGACCACTCTGCGGGGAAGGCCTTGAACTTCGCAATCTGCTGATTTGAAGCAAAACTGACACGCAGCTAATAGGCGAATCACTTGGTGGTGGCAGGTTCTCGTGCCTGTTTGCCATACGAAATAAACCACGATGTGACGTGACCTAGCAACTGACAAATGCAAGGACACCGATTATATTACGGGCTGTGAATTGCACTGGTCCGATACCCTCAGTGAACTTCGGTCGAACTTTGGCGTGCAAGAATGAGTTCTTTTGAAATATTTGTACACCACGGAATGCAACATCACAGTCTTTCTCAGTTTTTTACCCTTTCACGCCAGGAATATACTAGTTTTCTATTTTTTATTTATTGGCGCATGGCACATAAGGCAATGTGCCATTTTATCTGTTAATATTCACCTGTGGGATTGGTTAATTGTCCACGTGCCTCCTATAAAGATTCTTCAGTGCACTATTCGACCTGTATCTCCACAAAATGACTGCCAGAGGAATCAATTCAAATGTCGTGCCCGGAGATAATCAATAAACTCGGTATTTTCATGAACGAATATTACATTTCCGAAACGCATTTTAGTTTATCACGGTATTTTGAATAATTTTCACGTATGTGGGAAACTTAAGCCGAAAGGCACTAGTTCATATGAATATGTGCTAAAAATAACAATTCGAGCATTCCAGGAGATTCAAATTTTTATAAATGTTGGATGTGTTCTTCATTTACGTTTACGCCGCCGTGTACCGTGGCTATCATTTTGAACAAAACTGAATTTTCAATACGTACATTTAAAATATTTATTAAACAGACCCTACAAACATTTTATACTATTAACGTATTCTAGTGTAAGCCACGCAATGCTTTCCGTAGATAATATTACTGGGCAGTTTCACCGTTTACGTGGAGAAACGAGGAAATGCTCCGCGCAGAAGGAGACGCCGCCGTCGGCAGTGTCGTAGCAGCGGGATTGAATTTCGCGACCCGGAAGTGATTTTTAAACTCAATTTTCTCAAAGACAAATTTTTTTTCGGAAAAACTGGACCTGCCATTTTTCATGACGTGCAACACAGAATTTGGGGTATTTTTTGTAACGGGAGCTTCTGGACACTCTATATATATATATATATATATATATATATATATATATATATATATATATATACTAATATATAAAGACAGAACTGCACTGACTTACAACGCGATAATCTCTGAATCTACTGAACCAATACTGTTGAAACTTTTATACTAGCTTCCTTTAAAGGTCTGGAGTAACATAGGCTATGATTTACAACCATAAACCTTAACATATTCACAAAATAATTACTTTTCTGGACATTTTTCGGCTAGCATTACATCGTAGATTCAAGAATGCATCAATGTTAATAGTTTAGCTTTGCGCCACCTGAGGCGCACTCTTCGTGAAAACTGAGGATGTCTGATAGCTACTGCTCATTTCATCAACAGCCAGAATTATTACGAAATTCGCTGGGGTTTGAATACGGCTATTTACACATGTCCGTGAATGTTAGTTCAGAACGTTTGTGTATCGTTTGAAAGACAGCCGTAACAACAGTGGTAAGGAATTTCAATGTAGATGTATTAAGTAATAATATACAGTATAATGTTGAGTTAGGTTGAGAGAGTAAAAAGTACAATAATATACAATGTAGTTGAGTAAGGTTGAGGAAGTAAAAAGTACAGAATGTATAGTATTGTACAATGTACATAACATAGATATCGTATATTTTATAACCTCTTATTTATAAAATTATAAAATAACCTCTTATTTACAGAAATTTGTGAATTCTAAATTGTTGAAAACAATGGTGAAGCGGAAGACGCATTTGTCAAAACATACTAAAAGTGCGAAAAGATGGGCAGAATATAAAAGTTCAGAATCGGCTACACAAAGGCAAGAGCAACTTACTGAAGACGACAATACTACAAGGAGAGAAGTCAATACCAACAATTCCCTAGGAAGCGGCTCAGCTTTTCATTATGACCCCCAATTTGATTATTTGCATAGTTCAGATATTCAGATTGGTCATATGGAAAATGTTTGTATGTTTTGTGGAGCAAAAAAATGGGCATTCGAACATAATAGCATGTGTTGTTCTAATGGGAAAGTAAAGTTAAGGCCTTTAGTGGAGCCTCCTGACATTTTGAAAAGCCTGCTACTTGGTGAACATCCTTATCAAAGCATTTCCTACGCCATTTGAGACAATACAACTGTCTTTTTCAGATGACATCTTTTGGCTGTACAGAACATAAAGAAGGATTTTACATGCCTACATTCAAAATTCAGGGCCAAATTTATCATCGCATTGGTAGTTTACTTCCAACAACGAACCCTGGATTTCTGCAGATGTATTTCCTTTCTCAAGCAGACCAAATGTCTTTGCGTCAAAATATTGTACCTAATTTAAATCCAGAAATTATATAAATGATACAGAGTTTGTTGCACACACACAATCAGTATATTAAAAGTTTCAAGGCTGCCATAGAACAAGCACCTCCAAATATTCTGGATTACAAAATCCTTATCCGAGCTGACATTATCCCTGTTAATTATCATAGAGGCTGTTTCAACCAACCAACAACAAATGAAGTGGCTATATTACTGGTGGATGAATATAAAGGGCACCGAGATATTGTATTGCACAGTAGAAATGGAAAGTTACAGCGTGTTTCAGAGTTACATCGTGCTTACGACCCTCTTCAGTATCCTCTCATATTTGTTAATGGAGAAGATGGGTATTCTATTAATATTCCACAAGTAATTTCAGGAAGAGCAAACCAAAACATTTCAAAGAAAATATCTTGCATGCAATACTATTCTTATAGATTTATGGTGAGGGAAGGTACAGTAAATTTTCTGCTAATGTTCCAGCAATTATTGAATCAGTTTGTTGTTGACATGGCTGCTAAAATGATTACAGAAAGACTTGGATATATCAAACAAATCAAAAAACATTAAGAGCAGAGAACTACATTCATCTTCGAGATGCAATTAACAATGACGCTAACATAAATCCACTAAATATTGGACAGCAGGTCATTTTACCATCTACTTTTACTGGTTCACCAAGGTACCTCCATGAGAAAACCCAGGATGCTATGACATACGTGAGACACCATGGTCGCCCTGATCTTTTTATTACAATGACATGCAACCCCCGAATGGCCAGAAATCAGACATGAATTGTATGTGGGACAGAATCCTCATGACAGACATGATATTATTTCACGTGTATTTCATCTGAAATACCAAAACTTGATGAATTTGATCACCAAAAACCACATTTTTGGCGCAACTGTATGCCATATGTCAACAATAGAATGGCAAAAAAGAGGATTGCCCCATGCTCATATTCTGATTTGGCTTCAAAGAAAAATACAACCAGATGAAATTGACTTAATTATTAGTGCTGAGATACCCAATAAAGAAGAAGATCCTCTTCTTCACAAAATTGTTTCCAAACACATGATTCATGGACCATGTGGAGAATATAATTCACGATCGCCATGTATGGTCAATGGTAAATGCAATAAGAGATTCCCACGCTCTTTCACTGTTCATACTCAGTCAGACAATGATGGATATCCATTTTATAGGAGGACGTTCGCCTGAAGATGGTGGTCACATTGCAGTTTTGGGTAGACATTCTGATACACAAGTGGATAATCGATGGGCTGTTCCGCATTCACCAGTCCTAAGCAGATGCTTTTCAGCTCATATTAATGTAGAATACTGTCAATCTGTGAAAGCAATCAAATACATACTAAGTATGTTAACAAAGGTAATGATCGAGCAACTTTTACTGTACAAAATGATTGCAATGAAATTGAAAAGTACATAAATGGTCGCTACTTGAGCACATCGGAAGCCTTCTGGCGAATATTTGAGCTGCCAATTCATGAAAGATACCCAGCTGTAATTCATCTGGTGGTTGCACTTAGAAAATGGTCAAAGGGTGTATTTCAACCAGCATATTATTCTGCAAGTTTTAGAAAATCCTCCTCAGACAACATTAACTGGCTTTTTTCAAACTGTGCCAAGATGATGATTTTGCAAAAACTTTGCTTTATTGTGAAGTGCCCGCATTTTATGTCTGGAGAAATAAAAATTGGCAGAGAAGGAAACGTGGACAACTGGTTGCAGGGCATTTGGGTGTAAGGAAAGATGCTGCTCTTGGAAGAGTTTACACTGTGCATCCAAACTTCACAGAATGCTATTACCTTCGTCTGCTTCTACATCACATTCGTGGTCCAACTTCTTTTGCTATGCTAAAAACAGTGAACAGTATCGTACAGCCTTCTTACCAGACAGCATGTAAGAAACTGGGCCTCATAGAAAATGATGAGCATTGGAAACACACGCTGAGTGATGCTGCACTTACACAGTCACCATCACATATTCGTGAACTATTTGCGATACTATTGGTATTCTGTCAGCCATCTGATCCAAGCAGTTTGTGGTGTGAATTCAAGGAAGTCATGTGTGAGGATATTCTTTTTCAAAAGCGTTTGCATGAAGACAACCAAGATTACCATTCTCAGTGGATGTATTCAATGAAGGATTAATTATTCTAGAAGACATTATTGCATCTTTCAGTGATAAGCGACTTCGTGATTTTGGTATTCTTGAGCCAAGTAGACAAAGTTCTGACTATACAAAAGATACATATAGTATGTGTGATGTGCATCGATACATAAAAGAAAATTTGCCAAAATTAGTTCCTGATCAAAGAACAATCTTCAGTGCAGTTATTGACAGTGTTCAAAATGACAACGGTAACCTGTCTTCATTGATGCCCCTGGAGGCACCGGTAAAACGTTTGTAATCAATTTACTTATTGATAAATGTAGATCAGAGAGAAAAAACTGTCATTGCAGTCGCGTCTTCTGGAATCGCAGCAACATTATTAAAAGGTGGGAGAACAGCACATTCTACCTTTAAATTGCCTTTGAACACAATTTTTATAGAACAAGCAACATGTAATGTTAGTAAGAATAGTTCTATTGCAAAGGTTTTTCGTGATTCAGTATTAATTATCTGGGATGAGTGCACCATGAGCAACAGATGTCACATAGAAGCTGTTGACAGAATGTTACGGGATGTACGATCATCTCCAAATTAATGGGAGGAGTTACTGTTGTATTTTCTGGTGACTTCCGGCAAACCTTGCCTGTAATTGTTAAAGGCACTAGAGCTGATACAATCAAAGCAAGCTTAAAGACATCCCCAATTTGGCAGAACGTTAAAATAATGACTCTCAGTACAAACATGAGGACTTTGTTAACTGATGATTCAGATTCTGCGCAATTTGCAGCATTGCTTCTCGCAGTTGGAAGCGGTTCAGTTACCAATATCAATAGTCAAAATATATTAGTAGATCATCGGTATGGTCACGTGGTTCACACTATAGATGATTTAATTCAGAAGATATATGAGGATGTGCAAACAATCCTAAATAAGACACACTCATGGTTTTGTGAAAGAGTTATACTGTCTCCAAAAAATGATGTGGTAGATGAAATTAATCATCAAATCCTACAGCGCTTTCAAGCAGAAACAAAAGAATATCGATCATTTGACACTGTTCTGAATGATGACGAGAGTGTTCATTATCCACCAGAATTTTTAAACTCGCTCAACCCAGCAGGTCTTCCACCACATATATTAAATTTGAAAATTGGTACACCTATTATATTGCTTCGTAACCTCAATGCCCCAAAACTTTGTAATGGAACACGACTTCAAATAATTAAGTTTGCCAACAATATTTTACACACCAGAATTCTTACTGGTCCAGCATCTGGTGAAAATGCTCTAATACCCAGAATTCCAATGATTCCGTCTGATTTACCTTTTCAATTTAAAAGGCTGCAGTTTCCAGTTAAACCATGCTTCGCTATTACAATAAATAAAGCTCAAGGACAATCCTTCAAGTTTGTTGGTGTCGATCTTAGAGAAAGCGTCTTCTCTCACGGTCAGCTGTATGTAGCACTATCCCGTGTTGGGTCAAAAGATAACCAATTCTTGCTTCTTCCAAAAAATAATGAAACTGCCAATGTGGTGTACCCTGAAGCTTTGGTTTAATTTACAAAATGTGTCGTTTTACATAAACATTCTACAGTGATTCTGTACATTTGTTGTAATTACATTTTCTTCATATGCCAGTTGTCTTCTTTGCAGTTAATTTTGACCCTGTTGAACTTTGTTTAATATGAGCTAGAGACTAAGTAGTGCAGTGATATGTAATGCAACAATGGTTCTTTACATGTGGAGGACTAATAAATGTGTTGTTTTGTATATCAATTTCTCACAATTAATGCAATCATCCATTTTTTGTACAAAAATAAGCAAATATTAATTTATACAAAAATATTTGTCTTTGCAAATAAATATTCTTGGAGTTCTTGGTTTCTATTTTATTATTCAAATTTCAATATCAGTAGTCTCTAGCACTTCTGATGAAGTTAATATTGTTTTGTTAAGTGGTTCAGTACATTGTCAATTTATTGTGTACTAGCAACACATTGCTATCCGGACGGAGACGGACAGATCATGGCAGGAAGGAGTAGAGCGGAGAAGAGATACAATGAAAGATATAGATGTAGGCCCAGCCGCAGGGCATGAAAAGATGGAATTAGTCTTCCTGTCTAATAATATTCTGTAATAATTCCCGGGCAACGCCGGGTACTTCTGCTAGTATATATATATATATATATATATATATATATATATATATATATATATATATATATATGTAGGATCTGAATTTTGACTAGCGCGGTGTTTGGCTACGACGGCGCCGCGTGGCGGGAGAAGCAGAAGCTTGGTTGCCATAGAAAAAACAACGCTACGAATATTATTATGAAGTCTCATGTATTTTGTTGAAAGGGTGTGCATTTTGTATCTTTGGCTAATACACGTTATTTAAGGCAATTCGTGTTCTACCTTTTCTGGGTATCGTAAGCCTGCGATTCCTACATATATATATATATATATATATATATATATATATATATATATAATATATATATAGTGGCGGCATGTAGCAGCACCTTAAGAATCCATAACAAAAGCTTGTTTTTTGTACTCTCTGCATGCACACGTGGGCCCAACCGCGCCCCACCACCGCCCGCCTCTTCGCTGCCGTGGTCCCATCTCTCTGACCCCCCTCGCCTGCTTTGAGAGAAATTTACAAGCCATTCGCCGTCAAAAACCGCGACGGGCCTTTTTCGCAGTGAATACACCCTTTGTGTTCCACCCCGCCCTCTCTAAGTGAGTCCTCCGCGCCAGCGCGTTCCTCGCCGCCACGCCTGTCACGCTAATTCATTAAATTCTAACCCTTGCCATGCAAAAAATTGCTCCCAGGAGATGTCACCCTCCGATGGATGCAGCTGCGTTTCGGTAGACAGAGATAGCCAGAGAGAGAGAGAGAGAGAGAAATTTTAGGAAATTTACCAAGAAATCACGAACCACGATTCGTCAAAATTTCTCTGCGACGCAGTAAGGTCCGACCAATGACAATTTTCCGAAAGTAGGTCAGCGATCCCAAGACGAACTTAGGAGGGGGGAGATCCGAAGAGGAACGGATTCCCAAAATCCCCCAAAAAAGAAAACACTTGTGAAGTAGTCGCGAGCGAGTAAACACAAGAGCAGCGGCCGCGGGAGAAAACACTTGTGAAGTAGGCGCGAGGGGAGACACTTAGGAGTTAGTTGCGAGAGAGCGCTTCCCGCCTGGTCGTGGGAAGCCGTGAACCAGTTTTTTTTTGTTCGGGTATTCGATGAAAAAGTAACTCGTTGCATAATTCGAGCGTACGAGCCGCGAATACCATGATCCGGCTTCCGGTCCGCGCCCGCAATTAAATGCTCCCGTATCGCGCGTCCGAGTCGTGGTGAGGAGCGACTCCCGACGCGTAACAGCGTCGTGGTGGCGAGGTGGAGAGGAGACCTTCGCGACTTTGTGGTATCCAGCGGCCGCAGGGAGGCGTCCGGCCGCCCGTTCAACATTGCAGCTTATCGCAGACCAACGCTCGTCGAAGACGCCGAGTCCATCGACCGCGTCGGGCCCACCCCGGCACGCGCCTGCACAATAGATAAGGCTCCTACCGCACGCCCGCGCTTTGGGGCGTCCCGCCTCGAAACGAGACGAAGAATAATACCGACAAATTCTCGAGTGTTTTGTTTTTCTCTGTTTTTTTCTTTTTGTTAGAGTTAAGCGGTGCTGCGCAATGGCATATTTTGTTATTGTAACATAGTTGTCTTTAATTAATTTTTTCTCTTGTCTTACCGAGCTCACTAGGTAGGGAGCAATCCCACCTCATGGGATTTTTTATGTAACTTCCCCGGCCGTAGGTCGGGAATAAATGTCTAATTTTTTGATTGTCCAATTACGGCTAATTATTTTCAATGTAGTTTCTTGCCCCTGCACCTCACTTTCCCCCACCACGCGAGGAGCCGCGATCATGTTCTACCGAACCGGCTGCCGTTGCAATATATATATATATATATATATATATATATATATATATATATTGTAACCGAACGTGTAGGTCGGCTGTGGGGAATTTCAGTCGGAACGAGGCTGTCTTTGAAATTTTGAAAAAAACACGAAGTCGTAACCACAAACATCAATATAATTGAATCTTCATAGAAAAACCAAGCCACAAATTGCAAAGTGATCATAACATAAAGAAATGAGCCAATAAACAAAGAAAAGAATAACACTTAACAGCATTGAAAAAACCATCGGAGAGAAAATCAACTTCAAAATTATCTTAAATAATTTTTCTTTTAGTTGATACGAATTAGAATCACAGTAGTATATTCTGTGATTAAATGAAATAGAAATTCAATTAATTGGACAAATGGGAGCTCAGATGAGACGAGGAGTGATGACAATGTACTGTCATAGGGGAGGAGTACTTGCATTTCAACTGACAGAGTATCATAGTGTTTTCTGTTTGTGAAAATTCCAGTCAATTTATCCCTCAACATACATTACATCAACACTCTCATATAATTTCATGCACGAAATTCTTTGGAATTCCAAAATGATTATCTTGTATTCAATTGAAATTAATAAATTATAGTTGTTGAAAACAAAATATTCAATAGACTTTTTTTTAAACTACAGAAATGACAGTACAATAGAATATCTTGTATTCTATTAAACTGAATGAATATAGCTTCTGAAAACATAGAATGCGCAACAGAAATTCTTGTAAAAATATAAAAATGAAATTACAAAAAATATCTTGTATTCTGTTAAACTGAATGAATATAGTTTTTGAAAACACAGAATGTTCAACAGAAATTCTTGTAAAAACTATAGAAATTTACCCCTTTTTACAACTTCTATTGTACAACATTCAAGTTTGCTCATCTTCTTCAACAGTTCGTATCAAATATGATTTCACAACAGTTTTAATTGTACATGAAAAACTTCGAACATCTTCAAAAGAAGTTGCTTGAAAAACTATAGAAAAATTACCCTTTGTTACAAGATTTCTTGCGTAATATTTAAGTTCAGTTAACATCTTCAATAATTCCTATAAAATATAGCTCTAATAGATTTATGGCTTCACCTTGGTGTTAACATTACCATCCATAATACTCCTTTCAAAAACAGAAACTGCACTTCCAGCTTATTAACATGACAAAATTCTTTAAAAAATCAGTAAAGTCCTCGCACACGAAAAATCCATAACTTCAACTATCTTCTGCACATGTTACAAAGTTACTATGAGAATGCACATGGAACGGATATACCAGGCAAAACACGTTTTATAATGGCAAAACAATCTCCGAAATGAACTACGGGAACCATGCCTCAACCTTAATTCGGAGGTTGTGCCCATGGAATTATCTCCAACGGTGAACGGGGTGAACACACATTCGGGCAGTTCGGGTGGAATGTACCCGATGTGGCACATAAGAATCGAAATACCGACCTTAGTCCGTTGGAAGATTTAGCTCACTTGAACAACAAAGCGTGCTGGAAGAACAAACATGACGGCGTCTGCCTTAACGTGGTACCATTTCCGCTGATTGGGCTCGCGGCCACGCCTCTCGCTCCCCGATCTCACACCTCCGCTTCTCGAAACTTTCTGTCCATCTCTGACCGTTTGTTCCCCCCCTTCGCCGCGCACGTCACCACCGTGTAGGGGTGACAACTCTCCCCCTGAGCCTCCCCTCCACCGACCGCTGATAAGGCGGTGATGTCGCCGCCGCCGCGACAGCGTGAGCATGCGGCAAATCTCGCTAACAATTTCTTTCTGGTTGATAATTGTTTGGGGCCTAATATGTAGCTCTCTACAAATATATATAACATCCCAAGATGTGGTCTGGGAGAACGCTTGGATATCCATCATCAAGAATGCCATCGAGTCTACGAAAAAATGTTTCGGTTATTGTGAACAATAGGGTTTAACACAAAGAAAAACAATACTCTCAGAGTTGTGTTTCGAGGATTTTCGAGTATATTTTCTACATAATCCTTGAAATACATCCTCGTACTTTGGCAGTTTTTAGGTTTATGATAGAATTCTCAAAACTAATTCCGTTGTACTTGTGTATCAGTCAATTTGGTAAGTAGTATATTAAATATTCATTCTAATTGTAAAAAACAGAGACCGCCAATAGCAATATTTGTTAATATCTTTGAATGTGTATTTAATTTCATCATTCTGCTTTGTTCGTCATTAATATGATTCTGAACATTTCGTATGGTGATCCATCGATTATCAATTTATACAGACCATTGGCACGGTGTTTCCCAAGTAAATTCTTCTTCCCTCTATCTTCGAAGGATGACAGATTTGTTCTTCCATAAAGTTTCATCAATAAATTGGTAAACTGTTTGGCTCCCTTAACGCTAAGCTCTATGATATCAAACGCTCCACAGACTGAGACTTAAGCATTTTGACAATTTTGAAAAATTTCGGATTATCCTCATTCGAAAGTTTGGCATGAAATTGATTGTCGATTGGGCACTATCTTATAATACCTAAACCATTGATGTGATGTAACATTTTCCCGTACTGAACCTCCCTCGATGTTCTATTTTCTAATACAAAATGCAGTGAAATATAACTCCCTTTAGTGGATTACACACCTTTCAATAAACATAAGTCTTTCTAACTCCGTTGTGAAACATTAATCCAGTGGCTACTAAATAGCGTGTCGCGAAATTACGGGTGTGTGCTACTAAAATAATTTTAAAAGGAAAATATGAAAACTTCAAACTTAGATTTTTAAGACCAAGTAATTGTATGACAAGCTAGTCTTATTAAATGTTCATTTTTTGTGATTTATTGTAAATGTGAGGTTGTTGAGTTTTATGAAGATATGTCGTCGAAACCTGAATTAGTATGACACGATTATCAAAGTATGAGGACCTTAGGTACTACACATTAGATGTCTTGCTCTTCTTCAGCCACACATACGCGTTGCAATGAGGCTCTGCCGCGAATCAAGATTTTGAGAGAACCATTCACTTAACTCATTCCAATGTTATAGAAAAAAATTCATTTTCAAATATTGCATACAGTGTCTTACCTGCTTCTGGTAATTTTTGCACTCCTGTAGGCATTTCCGTGTGGATGATATTTGAAGACTGTAAACTGAGGATTCTCTTCGGAAAGATTTATTTCAATGTGAAACATTTTCTTTAATGAAATGTTAGTCTTGCGCACACATTCATTTGATCTTCTTCTGACCCTTTCATTTATCTCCAATGTATTTTCTCTTTCAACTCTATGGTGCAATAAGCAAATATTTCACTCAATATTTAAGAAAAAACTTAACATACAACCATTGTGCAACTAGACGGATTAGTAAACATCGGCCCAAAAATTAAAATTATCTATTCATGAAAGTAATATAATAACAATGTTTCTTGTATGAGCCACAATTCAATTAATTAAAGCAAGTAATTTAAGTAATCAAAATTTTAATTGAAGTAATCAAGTATTCAAACTTATTGAATAGAAACTTTTGCAACTTAAATGAATGAAACAACAATAATAAAAATTATAATAATAATAATACGTTAATTAAACAAAGAGATTTGAATCAAACTAATAGCATGGCATTAGTTACGGGAATAATAACTTTTAACGTGTATTTTCAATTACCTATAGAAGTACTTAAAAATAAAACTGTATATATTAATGAAATGAGAACCAATAAAAGTTTTCAACATAAACCATATCAATTTTTACTGAGAAAACGTAAAATGTAAGTTCTCATGTACAGTATTTTGTAGTAGAGCATCACAACACGAAAACTGGAATATTTTAATCATTTGACATACCATTTTTACATCTCTTCTACAATATATTCATATTAACGCTGTATTTTTTGCCAATTTTAAATCCAAGATCCATTACGCATGAATCGTGAAACACACGGAACATGGAAGTAACCTTCGCTAAAATTAGGTTATATTCATTATTTACACACAAATAATCCTACCTAAACAAATATTAGAAAACAAATAAAACCAATTGCTGAGCTGTTTATACATAGTAGATCTTCTTTCAAATAGTACCAACACCATTTGATTGTTACAATTTTCGTTATCAAGATTAAAGCTTTTGTACATTATGGATCTGGATCACGGAATTCGTTTCTTCACGTTGGTAAGGAAAAAACGATATAAATTGTAATCGTTATGGTAGTGAGGGTAACGTCTTGGAGTAAAGATTCGAATTCCATACGTGTGGGAAAGAAACAAAAGACAATAAATAAATCAAAAATGATATTGCGTGAGATGTTGTCAGAATAATTTCATTCATATGATTGCGTAAAGGTTAAGATATAAATATACAATAACCACATCGATAAAACTAGTGGGGTAACAACCGCGCTAAGCGCGTTTTTCAAATTAGTAGTAAAGATTTCATAATATAATATTGTGCTTTCTATCCCATACTAACTCTTAAAACCATCACTTGAAATAGTCAAGCAAAACAACTCAAAATTACCCCAAATTTACCAATACTTTAATAGGTGCGTAATTATTTAAATATTATATATTGAGACATTTTATTCGGATAGAAAAATTAGTCTTCAATAATGTAACTGTAGAAGAAAATCAAAAAATAATACTCTTGCAATTTTTTGAAATTCTAGATGGTTTAATGTCAATCGGACGAATGTCAAAATTTATTAAGAAATGTAGCTATATTCGAAAAAACTTCAAAACTAGTGGTAAAAGTACTAATATTTTCAAGAAATTGAACATGACATTTATTGAAGATATAATTTTCAAAATCTCATCATCATTTCATCAATAATGTAGTATTTGGAGACGGTCCACCGAGTTTTCGAAGAAATCAATAAACAAAACAAGTAGTGCTAGAGAATGAAGTTTCTCACACTAGTTAGTTTACATATCTTATTAATCTAAGTTGTCTGTACGGTTTTGTCCCAATCTCTTCTCATCTGTCATCTTGTGTCGCCTGAAGAAAAATGTTTCAACTTTCTCGAATTTTTCGGATAACTAATAATAACATTTAAGTATGACTTTAAGAATATTACAAAAGAGTGAAACGTAGTCCTGTATGCAACTTTTCATCCGTAAAATTGAAGCCATTCTTGAATAGGATTTTCGAAAATGCGCCAATTTTAGATCGTTTTCACAGAAAACTTTCGAGTTTTCGAGAAACTTCCTAATAAAGTAATTTAATGCACTTGTGCTCGCAAATGCAATAATGTTAAAAAATCGCCCGAAATGTAAAATATTGACATAAGTGATATTTTAAAAAATCTATACGAGATTTTTATTGAAAAATCAAAATATTGCATAAAAAACTTTTTCTACTCCCGTTGTATAATGCTGTCATTGGATGGCTGCAACCAGTTGCATAATGATAGCCATTTCGATACAGTTTTCATTACGATACAGGTTCTTGACCAATCACAGAGACGCTTACAAACCAAGTATTGGCACTTCATTAATCATTAAGAATCGGTGCCGTAAATGTTTCGTTCGAGTGTGTACATTAAAATTGCATTTAATATTATATTATGCTTCTCAGTTTTAATTTGTTTTATCTGTAGTAATTTTTACGTGACATTTTATTTAAAATAAATTGGATCGTAATTTCACTTTAATCCTATTTGACTAGCGCAGTGGTTGTTATTGCAGAGAACATTTGAGTGACGCTATGATCTGAACGCAACCCGTTTTGTGTTATTTGCTGCTACCGTGTGGTTGTCCTTAAAAACCGGCCAATTCTTTAGTTTCAAATATTTAGTGAATGGTAGTTCTTTCTGGTGGTGTTGACGTTTCCAGAAATGAGAGAAAATGCGAAAATGGTGACGTCGGAATATTATTGCAGCAACCTTTGTAATCGCTCGCAAGCGCTGTGGTAAAACAAAGCCAACTGCGGGTGTAGGGTAGAGAGGTGTCCGCTAGGTGGCCTTGGCTGAATCTTGCATGTCGACTGCCACGAAACTATTCAGTGGAGAAGTTTAACTTATAAAAGTTACCATAAGTCGTAGAAAAAGTACCGTATGAAACTCGATGTAATGGGTATTAATACACTCGTGTGCAGTTTACGATACTCGCTCGTACCTCGCTCGTATCGTAATATCACACTCGTGTATTAATACCCATCATTACATCATCGTTTCATAATGTACTATTAAGTATCGTATGTTATTCTGTCGCGTTTAGTACTGTACATAAAAAGAAAGATGTTTAAAACACTGGAGCCGTTTTTGAAAAAATCTAGTTTTAGCTTGTTTCGGCTGGAGCGGTGCCTCGCTGGGGAAATAACTGGATGGAAGAAAACACGACAGCCGGCGTGGAGGTCGATGCCGGATCTCACCATTCAGAGGGGGGGAAATACCGCCAAATTCCGTGATAAAATCATGCACTACACTTACAGGACTAATAGTCACCACTATTGTTTTTTTTAATTTAAATGGCCTTACGAAATAGGCTAAAGTCCTTGAAAAATCAGAATGTCTCCTTCAATCCACGGTGGTTAATACAATTTCGAAAAAGACACGGGAGGGCATAAACAGCACATTGAAAGTTAATAATACCTTGCTTAACCAGAAAAGAATTGAGAAGTCTTGACAGGTTTAATTGATGTATCGTACTTTCTATTAAAACAAAAACTTTCGTTTCGCGATCACAAGGAAACGGATGATTTTTTTAATAAAGGAAATTATATAGAAACTTTGAATGTGTTTAAAAGGTGGGATCCTATTCTGGAAAAAAACATTTTGAATCGGCAACAGTATTTAAAAGAACATCTGGTGATATTCAAAATGACCTAATTCTTAGTATTAGTGATTGACAAGTGTGAAACAATTTTAATGATGAAAAATTATATATTAAAAATATATATAATTTGTCAACAATGTTAAAATATGTGTAAGGAGGAAGGTTACTTTAAGGAAATATGTATTGGATTTTTTGATACCAAGTGCTGATAGAACATCGGATAGGTAACTTCATATAAAAAATAATAATCATGTAAAAAACTATAAACCAAAAACCAAATTCATTGCTGAAACGTGCGACGGTGCGACAGTTATGACAGGGCAATTAGCTGGATTGCAAAAGAAAGTCCAGTATACGTATCCAAATGCGTTATTCGCGCATTGCTACGCACACGTTTTGAACTTGTTGTTGGCACAAGATATGAATGAAATATCTGAATGCATTTTTTCTACCTTGAATGGCATATATGCCTTCTCTCTGCATTCCAGCAAGAGAACATTTGCAATTCAGAAGCATTTAAAAATATACTCCTTTTTCATCAATTAGGTGTTTTACGTTTTGCTTTGTGAATATAATTAAAAACGCGTGTGTGATGACAATTAATAGGGATCCGATAAATACCCTGCGTATGGATTGGTGAATTTTTTGCAAAGCTTTAAAACTGTTTTTACTTGACACATTTGTTTCTTTGTTTAAAAGCACTGATGTAATTTTTTTGATGTCCTGCAGGAAATGTCTGTATCAAGATGCATTTAAATATAATTCTGAAAAGGATTCTGAAAAGGATTTAAAGTTAATTACGAAACGATTAGTTCCCAGTTGTAAAAAGATATTAGTGGAATAGACCGTTTCGGAAGAGAACGAATGTGAAAAGTGTGAAACGATTGGCTTAAGAGAATAAATATTTTAAAGCGATATTAACAATTAATAGTATGGGTGTACGATTGGAAACTAAAATAAAAATTAAAAATTTAAAGAACTTCTTTTTGAAACAATGAGTTGACACATTGGTTTCCTCTCGACAATTCGTTTGTTTTAAGAAAGCAAAGCAATATTTCGTATAACGTATATTATGAACAAGTTTTCTGTGAAAACTAAAATAGAGGCAATACAATAGCAAATTTGTGAGGAAGGAGTTTCTTGGTTGAGGGCGTGGGCGTGGGCATGGGCGTGGGCGTGGGCGCGGGCTTGGGCGCGGGCGTGGGCGCGGGCGATCGCGCTGGGGGCGACACTGGGGGCCTTACAGCGGGGACCAGCAGCCGGGGTCCCTGCGGCAGCATACGACACGCGACGTCATTCAAAGCACCTTCATCAGCGATTGGGCGCAATTTAGTCCTTTTAATTAATTCAATTTTATTTCAAAATCAATTCAATTCAATGATGCCTTATTTTATGAGGCGAGACTCAGGCCATCAGGCCTGTTCTTCCACGACCTCGCAAATTTCTCAACTCTATTTCACCATCAGGCGGAGAAAGAAGGTATTACTCGGGCGACAGGAGATTTTGAATTTATCTCAGAGGCCGACCTTAAAAATCCACTGCTTCAATCGAATTGAACCCGCAAACTTGAGTATAACAATCCGATAGGCTAATCTTATACCTTCCAAGCTGCAAACTCCATTTATCTCTACATTCATGGGTATACACACAACAAATACATACATTCATGGGTATTTCACAACCTTGGAAACATAGTTGGAAATAGGAGCCTAGTAAAACATGCTAGGGAACATCTCATCCCGATTACTTGCAGTTTTCTCTCCAGTTGTCGAATGCCATGTAGAGTGGAAAATAATTTGACGTGAAACATTTAATTTTGCCTTTGAACATGTCCCTACAATTATTATCATTTTTTTAATATACTTTCCCAAGAATCTTACCCTAAGACATGATAATAATTAAATATAAGTAAGTTAAATATAAGTACTAGTATAACCGGCAAGCTATTCGGTTCACATTACGAAGCCCCGCTTACCACCGAACCAAACACCGCTAACGATTATGCTTGCACCAGAGGCCGCGATTGGCCAAACGGCCTCAAATCGGCTTTTGTCATGTAATGTAATGAATTACATTACATGACAAAAGTCGATTTGAGGCAGTTTGTCTGTGGGCGTCGAGTCGATTTGCAGTAAGTCTCTCGTGACTCAACGTCGACGTTTCGACCATCATGTCGTGATCATCAGGGCTGGAGACAGATGCTGACGTTTTTGCCCACCATCTCATGGTCTCCTTCGGGTCTGTAGTGTCAAGTCGCACTCCAAACTTGAAGACCGTAATAGAATGGAAGAAGAAACGTCAGCATCTACCTTCGACCCGGACAGGCGAGAGCCTTCACGTGACACTAGCCGCGGAAGCTCACAATTACATTCTAAAAATGAATTGTGTTTACCCCTCGGCGTATTTCTAAGATTATCCTTCACCAGCTCCTCTAGGATGAGTACAAGAATACTCTAACAGTTATGTATACTACAAAGTATACATAATTTCCTCACTAATTATTTTACTTTCTTCAATCAAAGATCATTTTAAATCAATACACAATTAAACATTTAGATTTCTATTTCCGAAATAAAATCAATTCCAGTGACCCAATTGGTTACTGCCGGTCGCCGCTTGCCCCGCGGCTTCCGAAATTCGCAAAAGTGGCATTCGCAGTAAAGCTTAACTCTGAGAGCTCCCTAAACGGCGGCCGACTCATTTTCGAAGAATGCAGAGCTTTGCTATCCGTGTAGCACAGAGTATTTGAAATGTGCACCCGAAAGTTGCAAAGAAGTCGATTTTTTTCGGGGAAAAAATATGCTGAGAAACAAATTACACCAAAGTCTTCAAATGAGCATAAGAGGACAAACGCTTTCTACTTGAACACAAGCAGGTCACGGGATAGAAAGGAGGACATTACGTCTCTCTCGACCATCGTTTTACTATTATTCTTAACCCCCTCCATTTTGGATCTGTATACCAGATACTTTGAAGAAGACAAGAGTACAAACTGGATGAGACCTTAGTAGAGTTTCACGGAATCAAGAGTTAAATACTCGGAATTTTAATTCAGTTCGAACAACATTATGTTTGCTACGATTCCCAAATGAGAGCCATAAAAAATCAAACGTTTCTACTTCTGTCGCCTTATATTTTCTATTAGACTCGTCGGAGACAGTTTTTCATTTATCTTACAATAAAAACTTCAAATGTTTGTAGGTGGCGATGGTCCTGTGGAGTTTTCAAAGTAGAGGTTATCGCATTTTTTACATCCTACAGAACATCAATAAATTTCCTTGGAGGATAGAATATCCTCATGACATTTTGTAAAACGCTACTTTCATATATTGCATGGGTTACTCTCAGAACTTGACCTGACAGTCTTGGTTCAGCGGTCAACAAAAAAACTGAAGAGTAAAAGGACAAGGGTAACGCCTTTGGTAAGAAGCATGAACAGACAAAACCACATACGAATATGATTAGATGGTCAAAGAAACAGTTATATCGTGACGGGTATGGATGGTAAACGCTTTACTCGAATATACTTCAGGAAAAATGTAATCTTGTCTCATCTTTCAGATTACCACAGTTCTTGAATAGACGTTTTCAGGTGATGTTGGCCTTATATCAAACCAGATCATTGCCTAAAGACGAAGGCTTCCACAGAGGGAGTCATTCCAGGCGAAAAAAAGGGACCATAAGTGTATTTCTGATAATATTAGGAATAAATAATTCATATACCGTTTCGGCTTCAGAAGCGTAAATTCCCATAGGAAACGAGTGCATTGCAATTTTCCAGGTCTGCTGCATGGACTAAAATGCTGACCTCTAAAATCAGGCACGATCGCGGGACCGCGGGAAATATAGGGTTGTCGTAACATGCAGTTATTTCCGTCAATTCACAAACTTGCATTTATCGCCGTTTGTGTTCGAAACATTAGATTTTTCTTAGATAATTGTTAGAAATATCTCAGCGTTTTGACTCACTTTAAAGAGTATACAGTAAATAATAGTTATGATGCGAGTGATAAAAGTGGCATTTCATTTTGGATTAGGAAAGACTGCGACCACGAGGTCGATAGGCCGAGTTGCGCAATCCTTCCAGCCAAAAATGAATATAAAACAGTACAAAAAAATCACTGACACACTACGTGTGCCATACACTATTATTTAGACAAACTTAGTGACTTTCCTTTTATTTTAAATTCAAGTATGAAATCACTCGATTGGACTGATTGACTGCTTGTTACAGTAAGATCAGTAGTAGCTGATGCGATCAGGACGAAGTTATTTTGCTTTCTTCGTTCTAGTCACATTGTTTTATCTGAACGTTTGAGCAGCGTTCCTTTTTTTTTGGCACGAATACTAAAAGTGGAACTTTTAGTACGCTGTGCATGCCCTAAAAGTAACCAACGGCTTTTACCATTGTCTGTCTAAAAATGTCATTAGTCGCTTTGTTTGTGGGGTTGAGGTTGGCTCACCTGACGGAGGGCGCGACGCGGGCGGCCACGCGCGAGGCGACGGCGGCCGGGGGCGGCGGCTGCCCCTGCGAGCGCCCTCCCGGCGCCCCAGGCGGCGCGAGGGACCTGCGCACCACACACCACACGCTGCCCTACACTGGCTCAAGAAAGCGCGGCTCAATCGGCTCTAGTCTAGAAAAGATACCTAAGTGGCACGCGAGCCACTGCCATCACCCTGCATCCAATTATTGCTTTGCGCACTCTACCTAGCATGCTTCCAGGAGAGACGTTGGAAGATCGAATAGAATGTCAGAGATGTGTAGGGAGGATAGGCAAACACCATCCCCATGCTCATATGATATATTATTACACATACATACATCAGGCAAGATATACAGGTGTCTTGGAATTAATGTTACAACTTCTAGAGCATGCTGAAGAGTTTGAAATCATCGTTTTGCCAATGAACTTTTTCCTAGCGCGTTTGGCCCAGCCAACAGCCGGTTAGCCTGTACGTCTCTACGGGACGCATATTCGACCATACACTAGATACCAACTCACTCGCGGGCTCCTCTGATGTGGGTTAGCAGACACGCGAGGTCCTCCGCGACAACACATGTGCATGAAAGCCTAAAGACAAACAAGCGTGCTCAGGGCGGGACTCTAAACATGACCGCGACCAAAAGTTTCCCATGTGATATTTGATCCGGATTTATAGGCAGATCCTCACGCATATTATTCAGAAGGTCACTTTCAACCTAGACAAAGGGATTTCGTGTGCATGCCGAACAGTGGGGCATGAAAAGTTGCCTAGGAATCAGAGACAAATGTCACTTGTGTAACTTCGATGCACGTATGGATTTTCCCTCTACGTGCTCGTTGTCGAAAGTGATCATTTTCGATGTCCTGCATACATCCTTCTAGAGGCATACATCTTTGTTACATGTATTCTGAAAAATTTTGAACAGTGAAACTTCCTTTTTTACAGTCATTCATAGGCAACGATGTTTGTCCATTACAAAAACATTAGTAGAAAAATTTTAATACGTGTAATTATGTATTTACAACATATTCGGACTTATCTAACCCTCATACTGCACCACTGAACCACCACATGAAAGCATAACAATCATAAGAAAAAGCATAACAATCAAGATCTCATTCTCCCCAACCATATTATTAGAACCTGATCACCTAATACTTAAAAGTTCTCGAAAATGAAAGAATATGAGTCTTTTTTGGAACTTTTTAACATACGTTTTACGGTATTGCTAATGTGCAGGATATGCAACGATAACTCGAAGTAAAGTAAGCTACAGCGTCTTGAAGTAAATGGTACAAAATTGCTGTGCACGGTTATCACTTCTAAGAGGAGTTGTGTCATTCATCAACAGAGGTCCTAATTCTTAGGTTTTTAACCTACTTTATTTCACACTTCGTAACGTCCATTTCTGATCCGGAACTGCCTGCCGGCTCCCTGAATTATCAATACCTTCTACTTGCGCCTTCTAAGCAGCAATTGCGTCAAAGCACGCGCGTGGACGTGCACTCACTAACAGATGAGAACACATTTGACTAAGGCGTCTCTGTTCTCTCACAGCAACATGTCAGAGAGCTGAGGCATTAAACAATGGCCAAATTACCCTGTGACAACATGGAGCAGAACTTCGAAAATGATGTTCCTCTGATGAGTTGACTGGCGTACTTAATTGCGACCAATTTTGTGTTAGGTCGTTTCCACGCAACGATATGTAATCTCTGATCAAAAGATAAAAGTCACTTCTTTTTATTATTAGTATAATATGAACTACTTACAAATCAAAATTAGAGTTGAGATAATAATGAATTAACTCTTCCTTTTCTTCTCTTTTATAAGAAAAATAATTTCATTGTTTGTCAATATTAAACTTTTATTTGAACGAACGGGCCAAATATATGGAAGTTTAATGAAGTGACTTTTTACTACTGATATCTTTTGACCAGTTATTAACTTGAATAAATTAAACACAAAACAAAATTAACTAAATACCAGAAAGCAAACTTTGCAGTTCCGAATAATATTATTATTTACTTATTTTGAGATTCAAATTGTAATAATTTACTTTTATTACTTTTGTGATTAATAGTTCGTTTTGATTGTGATTAATAACGAGAACTCTGCATGCATCATCCTTGAGAAGTTGTACTGAGTGTCACTTGTTGCTGTCCTGTCCCCTTTCGTTTTTCCCTGGGCTTCGCCTTGGCGTCGGAGGCAGGCGGGCACGTGAGGCTGTCGCATCTGGCGTTGCAGCGTACACTTTACAACGAGGGTCCCTCCTAAAGCAACGTGGCCTTCAGGGCCCAGCCATTCTGGTGCCAAGTTGTGGATAAATTTAAGAGTCCAGTGATTTTGCAATCTAACATCGGAGAAATGGACAGATTCAAATTATATTTTCGGCTCAAGAAATGGAAGAGTTATTTCACTGGACTCTCGTTACTTATCAATTTCTTACGTTTTGAAAGTAACAATAAATAAAATTGACATACTTTTATAAATTTCCTAAAGTTTATTCTTATGAAATATTATTCAAACTTCGTAATTACTTTTATCAAAATTCGTTGTCATACCATCCAATATTGTCAGGACTCTTTACTACTAATATTAAATTAAAAAAACATCTTAACATGAAGGTGAAAGTAGTATTCTTCACCAAAGCGCCAATATATTTATTTATTATTAATATAATTTAACCCTCTGTCAATATTGAATTGAATTGCCTTATTTTTTACGTGGCGAGACTCAGGCCATGAGGCCTGCTCTTCCGTCTGACCACGCAAATTTCGCTACACTCCTTTCCCCGGACAGAGCGGAAAGAAGGTATTACTGAGG
>JAHLJT010009419.1:154529899-154548362 GCA_031308135.1 Acheta domesticus
AAGAGTTAAGTCATGGGAAAAGGTGGCTCAGGGCATTATGCATGTCACTGTAGTGTCTCTGGGTCCTAGGATTCGGGTCCCGACAATAGCTTGTCACCTAGGTCGGATTCAGGCGCTGACTGGTGGAGAATTCTAGGAGACGGCTGCTCTCATCGGTAGTTTTCCATGGTTTTACGATCAACATCAGGCGAATGCCGGAGCAATACCCCTACAAACGGGCCACGGACTGCGCACGAACTTTCCTTCCTCTTCCTCGCACTATCCTCACCGCTTACACACACACTTACACTAACATGCACTACCGCTTACACACACACACTAACATGCACTACACTACTACACACGTCGGGAGACCGGCCGGGGGCTTAGCTTGCCCTGGCCGGGGGGGGGGGTGCCCGGCTGGTGAGAGATACCTTGTTGCGGTAAACTTCGCTAATCGACGGTAGGTTGGCGCCGGATCTCGCTATCCAGCGGGGATAGATCACCGCTACCTCCCGATCTTAGCAATTGATGTGCCCGAAATAATTCAAATAATCAATTAAAGAGTAAGTCAAATCAGTGATCAATCTAATTGTCATGTTCCTGCCAACAAAAACACTTGGGTGACACGCGTGTACCATTACAAAATTAATTCAGTTATTCTGTATGACATATGTTATATTTTTAAGTTACATTTGGATAGTGAGAATTCCTACACCCATCAGAAACTACAAAATCCGTGTACATAAATACAAAAATCTGTCTAATAGAAAATATTCCGATTTTCATTCCGAACGTATTTCGATGCGTGTTTTATGAATCTGACGCAGGATTACTCACCTCCGGGGGCGCGGGTTGCAGTGGCTGGCAGTGGGCATGGTCGGGGGAGGCGGCGGGGGCGGGGGCGGACAGCAGCCCCGCGTTGAAAGCCAAGATGCGCTCCTTGACGCGCGTCGTGCTGGGGCCCAGTTCTGCAATGTTTAATGTCTAATTCTAATGAAAAAAACCGACCCTGCCATTTGTCCAAAATGTGGAGAAATATTATCTACGACGACTCACATTCTCCTCGAGTGCTCCAGTCTCCAAAATCTAATGTTGAATTCAATGGGTTTCAAAACAATTTTAAGTTATCTTATTTGGCCGGTTTAGATAATATGACATGAATGATTCCAAAATTTTTTGTACTTCATATTTCAGTGTATCGTTATTACTTCTGTTTACTCTAAATTTAAAAAAATGTATCTCTAGTATAAATCAATAGTGGTCGCTAATGACCAGAAATGTTTTTAAAGCAACCTTAAATAAATAATGAAAAGAAAGAGCCTACCGAGCTCGACGCTTCGCTGCGCGCTGACGGGGCGCGAGCGCGGAGCGGCGGCGACGCTGTTGAAGATCTGGATGCGGTCCTTGACGGGCGCGCACATGATGCGCTCCCCGCCGCCGCCGCCCGCGCACGCCCCGGCCCCGGGGCCCTCCCCCACGCCGTGGCAGCACGCCTCCGCCCCCGGCGCCTTCGCCGCCGGCGCAGACTCCGGTCGACGTAGCAGCACCTGCGCGCGCCTCCACGTCTGCGCACAGACACAGAGGCTCACTGGGTTCATCTTTGCGAAATTCTACACACATGAGTCAGAAAGACACAAATATCCTTAAAAGAAAAGTTGAAGACATGTCTGAAGGAGAGATTGGGAAATATACGGTCAGAAGATACCGAAAAAATATATTAAATATGGCGTTTGCAAGAGGTAATTAAACGTAAAGGTTACCCTACAAATTATTAAGATTAAAACTGGATATTAACAACAAATAATATATTCAATGTGATCGAATATTAAAGTGGCAGATATTTTCACTCTAAATATTTTTTTTTTTTGAAAATTTTATATTGTGCTGTATTTGTAAATTTTCAGTTTTTTAGACGTATTTTTTCAAAAATAAACTGGCTGCTATTGACTGCATAAAAAGTTATTTATTTTTGATCCTGCTTCTTACGTAAAAATACAAAAAGTTTAGAATAAGAGAGGGATCTTATATTAGGGAGTGTATTGCGATACTTGGCTGTCCTTCTTTCCACTACTAATATCTGTGATAATCTCTCCACAAAAAATAATAGAATTATATGGTCCGGAATTATTTTGTGAAGTGTAGAGTTGCAGAAGAAGTATACATCAAGGAGAAAGTGCAGTATTCAGCGCCCTCACCTTCATTCTAATCCATTAATAAAAAAACCTCTAGTACGTCCAACTTTTAATTTCGATTGTATTTTACTCCAAAGTACTTGAATTAAAACGCGGCATTCTCATTTGAAGTACGAAAAATAAAGCTCTCGTTTCCACCTACTGATCTAGTTTTCCGTTCACTAATCTTGACGTCGATAAGAGTCAATTGGGATCGTAAATACGGTAAGGAAAAAAACTCAACAGTTGTGGCGAGAAAGGCGGAATATGAATCGAACCTCACACAGGCCCTTGCATATCTCCATTAAAACCGGAGACAAAGCTTGAGGGTGCTACTGTGGGAGGCGCTAGTGTCACCGGCTACAGCTGCTGGTTAGGCTTGCCAACTTCCGCAGATACAAATTGTCTGATTTCTGAGAAATACGAAAAGTGTCTTCTAAATGCTCAATTATTCATAATACATACATATAAGAAACCGCGATGATATATACAAATATCTGATACATGAAGAAAGCGCGAACAACGAAGCTATTTTCTGTAACATTACGTGCCTGCTTGCGTCACGCGAACCTACGCAGTAGCCACGCAAGTTTGAAGTATCGTTGGCAGCAATTCGTATTTTAGTTCCTGAAAGAAGGTGATACAGGAGAGCGCGCCACGGTAATGGTCTCCACCACGTTATACGGGAGTTAAAAAGGCCCTGACCTCGCATCTGCAGTCTCCACAGCGGCGGGGTGGACGGTGTCCCGGGGCGTTGAGCGTGGCCGGGCAGCCCTCGGGCAGGTCGCTGACGAGGTCGGGCGTGTACCAGGGGCTGCGCAGGCGGCTCTCCTTCCCCTTGGGCAACTCCCACCCTTTGCCGGCGCAGCGCGCGCACTGCACAGCAAAGTAAGCGCGCGCCCGGTAATCGTTAGGCTGCCTTCACACGGAGCCACTCGGCGCCGACACTGAGAAGCGCCACCGCCGTGCGCCACTGGCCGCGAGAGAGAAAGGTTTCGTGAGTCGCATAGCTGTGAGCGCAGGCGACCGCAAAGCAGTCAGCGTGTAAACAGGTAAGTTGAGCGGGACGTCGGAGTGGCCTAGAGTGAACTGTTCTGCTGGCGGTGGCGTACGCGCGTCTGCGCTGCTGGTGACGGAGTTCGTCACCGAGCACGACAGCAACGTGAGTACCCCACTCGTGTGAATACCTCCATTTCAAGGCATGCTTTGCTAGCAGTCGCCCCACTCTGAAGCTCTACTGAGGGTCGCCGTATGAAGGGGCCTCTCACCCCGGCACCTTCTGCACAAGCAGATGAACGAACACGAGCATTTCTTATATGTTGAGAAAAGCTCTAGTTGTTGCGCAGCAATTTGTTGAAGTGTGTAGTAATTGTGTTCAGGAGCAATTTTTTCCAACCTTCCTTTCCTACTTTGGTCAGAAACAAACGACAAAAGTCGCCAAAGGTTTCGAATTACATAAAAAGGCGCAAAAGGTCTTCTCATCATTACAGAATGATAAATAGTTACTTTTATTTGTAAAATAGCTTAATTGTACGCACTGAAACCAGAAATCTCTTTAAAATCTGTTAGTAGTAAGAGAAGGATGTCGCTTGGTAAAAGAGCAACATAATGTTACCAGAAGGGTGGATGCAACGTAGAATGAAGGATTCGAACGACAATGGAATCTGTGTACTTTGCGGTGATAGAGAAGATTGGATCCACATCCTGTTAAAATTGCTGCGCTACAGAAACTTGGAGAGGAAAATGGATGGAATGGGGAACTATGCTTCCAATTCAGAAACATAACGCTCGCTCAAAACATATTAGCTGATAATAGATCTCACTTCATGAAAGAATTAGGAACATTTTTAGGAAAGGTTCGAACTGTCAGGGAAACGGTAATCAGGGAATGGGAAAACAGCACTGGTTAGTAGTACGAGCGGAGCCTAGACCGGAGATGAAAATAATTAATTCAATAAGCAAGAGATATTAAGTTAACTAGAAAGGTAATCAGTAATGCTAACTCATGAATAATAAGTAGTAAGTTAGTAATAATTAAATTCGTCAGTATGCGATAATTAAGTTAATTATTAGAAAATTGTTCGAAAGAGGCGGTGGTGCGGGCGATCTTCTGTGGCGGTGTTTGATTCAGAAGCGGGGAGGCCAAAGACTGGATGGAGAAGATGCCACGCCAGGAAATAAATAAATAGTTTAGGAAATAAAATCTAGTAGTTTAGCATGTACTCGTCTTCTGACGGCAGGTTTTTCCCCCTTCAGGGGGTTTTTTCCTCAGCCGTACCTTATGGTCTCCTTTCCGCGGCTTTGATGCGATGAAGAGACCATTAGGGGTGAATGCCAGAATTCGAAAGGTTAGAATGCGGTAGGATGTAGGTATTGTAATGGCTTAAAGGCCTTCAGCCTAGCCACATAGCTAAAAGAACTGAAATTTGTATAAATTTGTTATAATTACCTATAAATAAAAAAAATAAATAATAATGTTACATTCAACGAAAACTCCACTTTGCAACTTTTACTCACGTGACTTACCTCGGAATTGCTGTGTTGAGAAAAGCAACTCTTATAAATTTACCCAACTGATACAAATAATACGAGAAAGCCTATGACGGTCGTTTCATATGTTTATGATAAAATACTTAGTAATTGAGAAAGGTATAAACAATTAATATTTCAGAAAGAAGTCGTAGAGGTGCTATTACGAAAATGTGTAGAAGTATTTGTGTAGTTTGTGTAGAAATTTTCGTAATTCGCCAAGGTATAAACCTACAAATACTCCAGAAAAAAGTCATAGAGGTGCAGTCACGAAAATGCGTTGAAGTGTTTATGTAGAAATGTTCGTATTTGTGAAAGTTATAAACAACTAATATTCCAGAAAGAAGTCGTAGAGGTGCAGTCACGACAATGCGTTGGATTGTGTAGAATTTTCGTATTGAGAATGTTAGAAACAACTGATATTTCAGGAGGCAGTCGTAGAGGAGCATGCCGAAAATGTCTTGAAGTGTTGGTGTATAAACAAGAATGTTTCACACAAAGCGCGTGGCTCACCGAGCGCGGGGCGAGCTCCCCCGTGTCAGTGTCGGCGCCAGGATGGTGTCGCTGCAGCACACGACGATCATCACTCCTCGGAGCAGCGGCCGGCCGCCGCAGCGTCCCTCCGCATCGGCCAAGCCGCGCGGACGGGGAGGGGCGATGGGGCGGCGCCGACGCCACCGCCAGCGGCCGCCCGGCGGGCGCGGTCGCCCGGCGCGCAGCCTGCCAATGCATTGCATTCGCATTGAAGGAAAATTATATAGGTAGTTGTCAATATGCAGTTAGTAACAAGTCCTTGTTTGTACAGTCCATAATTTGCTCGAAAATCGTTAATTTTGGAGAATTAGAGAGAATCACTCTTGGAGAGCTACGTTACGTGCAACATGTGAATTTTACTCGACCCACACATACAAATTACGCACTTTAATTGTTCCAGTTTTTAAACACGCTTCATCTGCGAAAGAACGGTTTCATAAATCCCCTTGCATTTGCACAGGAAATGCCTCAAGAATTCAGAACGACGTTGTAGGTCTGTATGCTGTACCCGCTGGAAATGGAAGGGTCGTAATCTCTTCGCATGAATTGCTCGCCAGTCGACGGACTGTGAAGCTTTGACCTCGCGCGCTATTTGCCTTTTGCTCGCTTCCGGGGCTTCCGGATAGTGTTAGTAGGGAGTTTTTGCCCTCTCGAACGTTACTCACTATCGATCTTCTGTCGCGCCATGCGCAGAAGATCGATAGTATGTCCGCTATGGTGTGCAAAAACTCTCTAATAACTGAGTTCTCCAGAAAAGCGGCGAGCCCTAACGCGAGGGAAGCCGCTCGCTCACTTACTATGGTCTGTGTTTCACGACCACAAGCGCATAGTCCAATGTTTAACGTTAATTATTTACACAACTAACGATGAACAGTATGCAGTTTTGCCAAATTCAGTTTGTACATAGCGGGACATGGCTCGGGCATACTAGCAACGAGGACTATATCCCACTGTGTAAAGATACATTTTCATTATTCATGGCTTGTACATCATAAATCACGAATATTTTTTTCTTCGAAAAATAAAGAAATGCGTTTTAGCACATATGACGGCAGTTTACATTTTCAAAAAGTTCAATACCTGTGAATAGGCGCTTTGCAGAGCCAGCGTCATAATCCGGCGAGTCCTTTGAACAGAAATGCCTCTCCTTTCGCTCTTCTTGCGTTCTTTCGCTTTGACGCACTGCATTCGTGCCACCGAGGGATCTCACTCAAGAGGCGTGCTGGCGTGCCGAAGCACGAATTTTAGGCTCCTTATCAATTTTGGCAATCGTTCCTGCTATTGAATCTTTCAAAGAGTAATTTTATTTTTTAAATTTTACGAACGTGGTTTATCCTTATCTTTAAGAAGTAAATGCTTATATCTAAGAACTGTATCTCACTTCGCAGTCTGACACAACTTGGACCGAAGTCGAGACGCAGTAACTCGAGAAACTACATTCTATCTGTGTTTCAAATCAAGGCAATTGTTACACAATAATAATTAAGACCCAGCGTTGTCGTAGTAACGAAATAAACTAAAATTAAACAACGATCATCACTACGTCCATGAAACGGTTCTGATATACTTGTTCCAATTTATTATGTTTGTGGACCTCCCTAGAAAACGCGATAATATTAATTTAACACTTTTATAAAATTCTTATTTTCTGTACTAGGCAGTGGTCTGAAATAAATCAAAGGTAATCACTATTTTCTAATGAGGAAGTAGTATTTTCAAGATGGATCTTCACAACGCGCACCGCCTCTGTCAAGCACGCATCGAAGTTCACAGCAGAGTGTGATGTCAGCACCCCTCGCACAGCAACTCGCTCCCGCGCCCGTACATGCCAAGGTTAATTCAATTCGCTTTGGGCATTGCGGCCAGTGGAACATTATTCATGCGTATACATCTAAATAAACATACAATAAGTAGCAATGATCCTCAGTTTAGGGTGGCACCACGGTGTAAGAGATATAGGCGGGTTCACTCCCGGTCTAAAACTGAAACTAATGTGAGGCTAGTTCTCACAGTTCTCGCTATGTAAGCGCTGCGAACGACATGGGAATTTTTGGGACAAGATGGTGATCCATTTAATAGCTTTGTAACCTCTGATGGAAGCCACTAAATCGCGAGACGCCATCATGAATGCCCACTTCGATCGTGCGGACAAGCGAGGAACTACCCTCAAACTAGCTTCAAAAATTTTGTCCAAAAGGCGGCTAGTTGACACACCTATATATCTTATACCGTGGGTGGCACGGTTACTTTGGTTCCTTCTATGATTCATTATTTCTCGTGATTCCTAAGTTTATATGGTGCGGTTCACTTGAATCGCTGGTTGAGCGCTCGACAATAACTTTGCTGGCATTGATTAATTTTCTTAGGCCAAAGTATAAACGATCTTTTTCAAGGTGGTTGCATGTCGTAGCAATGAGGTACTCTTGGACATGATTACATCAAGACGAAACATACTTGGATTACATCAAGACGAAATCTATTCTGATTTTGAATGTATGGAAAGCATATAATTGTCTTAATGACGACGGTTTTTTGGCATTTGAGGGTTCATAATTCTATTACGTTCAAGCACCATGAGAGTGGCGTCCATACAAATTCTGCAAAAAGGACATGGAGTCACACCCATTTTTGTCAATGAACCCCAGTGAAAGACAAATCTCTGAAAGCTGTGGACAAAAACCCCGCAAAAACAAATTTTGCGCTTTCAAACTCACCTCTGAAATAGGGGACGCCCTCGCCCGCCGCTCTCAGGCGGAACTTGGCGTACCGGCACGCCGCCGCCATCGCCCACTCGCCGCCGCCGCCGCGCAGCGCCGCCTCCAGGGACGCGACGTCCTGCTGCGCCAGCCACTCGTTCATCTGCTCCTGGCGCTCCATGTCCGAGACCAGAAGCCTCGACGGGTACAGCACGGTCGCGCTGTGACACGCGGAGCCCCCGCCCAGCACGGCGCGCTCCACCAAGTGCACGACGCTGCTGCTGCCCGCGGCCCAGCCCCGCACGGACGCCTCCTCCTCGTGCAGCTGCGGCGAGGAGTGCGTCCTGTTGGGCGCGGCCTCCAACCGCTCGGCGCTGGTGTGCCCGAAGAACTCGCTGCTGGACACGTCGTGCGCGGTGTCCAGCGCCGAGGCGGCGTCCACCGACGAGGCGGCGTCCATCGACGAGTTCTTGGACTGCGAGGACGTCAGGAACAGGCACACGGAAGTCTCCGAGTCGTTCGACGTGGTCTTGGAACAGGAGAAACGGAGGTGGGCGCGCGCGGGGAGGCAGATCGGGGTGGCCGAGGTGTCGTCCGCGTCGCTCAGCCGACACGCGCTCTCGCACAGCACGTGGGACGAGGCGGCGCGCGGGCGCGCGTGGGAGAGGCCGGGCGCGTCGCCGCTGCGCCGCAGGGTGCCGTCCTCTTCGGAGGCGCACGAGCGGGACGGCGAGGACGTGGACGACCTCTGCGACGCCAACAGCCCGCCCAACACGCCGCGCCGCTCGCCCGACTTGAAGGCCAAGCCATGCGAGGAAAGGTACGGCGGGTGAGTGTCTTCGGGGAAGGAAAACGAGCAGGTGGTGGTTTGAGCGGAGCGAGGCACCGGGCCCGAGTTGGAAACGCTCGGCGAGGACTTGCTGTCGTGCAAGGAGGACGAATCGATGACGGATGATTCTTCGCGATCTGTGGTAGAAGGCGAAATCAGCAGAAGTGCGTTTTCGAAGAAGTCATCTGACACACACGAAACTGGTTCTTCGGAGCTGGAGCTGCCAACATCCTCGCTGGCAAGTGTTGAAACTGTTTCTTCCTCTTTGGCTTCCACAGAAAAAGACGCATCCAGGAAAAGATCTGTTCCAACTTCTGGAGGCTCTCCTGATACTGATTGTTCTACAGATTGAAGGTTTGGCGCCTTTGAGATGTCTTGAGGCTCCTGAAGATCTGAACTAGAAGGGCGGTGGAAAATAATATCATCTGTATTTTCAGAATATATGTTCACTTCATCCACTTCAAATTTATCTTTGATGCTTAAGGTATTTTCCAAAGACGAGCAAGGGTATATATGCCACACTGATGAGTCAGTTTTTGAATTGGTCTCGCAATCACTTACATGCAAGTCGCGTTTTTCTTCAACTTCAGAATTGCTTGAAATCTCCACTTTGTTGTTCGTGGACACGGAACTCATAAATAAAGAAAGGCTTTGGTTCTCTATAGCATTATGTTCAGACACATTTAAATCTTCAGTAAGATGTATGCAAGCCGTTGTAGAAATGTCTTGCGCGGAGCAGCCAGAGGAATCTGATTCCCATGCCGAGATGCACTGGTCTGAAAACAACATGTCACTTGAAAATGGTGGATCGCCCTTTTCACACTCATCACTTAAACGAGACATTTCTTGTTTTTCCTCATTAACAATTAAAGGCGCGTCTGGCATGATCATGCTACAACTTACGCTTTCATATTCTTCATCACTTCGAGAAGAAACTCTATTGCTCGCGGATAACATTTTACTAGACGCATCCGAATTAGGAGTATCAGTTTGAGAACCAACGTCTTTATTACACAAATTGATGAGTAGATCATCAGTAGGGTTAGTGTCTTCATCCATGTCTTTGGAAGAAGAATTGGTGTTTTGTCGCCGGATATGCTTTATCACTACCGATATCGTATCGTTCCCAGCCACTGACGTTCCGTACGTCATGGAGGAGCAGAGCACGTCCGAGTCGCTTTCGGCCAGCTCCAAGTCGTCGAATTCTAAACGCGGAGTCATCCGAATGTCGATGGGAGCGGACGCGCTCTGTAGGCTCCCGAGGAGTTCGTCGGCGACGTCGTGGAACGTGTCGTCGTCTTCCTCCATCTCCACCAGGCTGTGGGACAGCGCCTCGATCTTGCCTCCGCTGGGCAGGTGGGAATCGGAGAGCACGCTGAGAAGCTCCGCGTCCGAACCGGAACTGTACAGATCGGTGGCCACGAACAGCTCGCGCACCGAGTCCGACCGGCAGGGCAACGCCTCCTCCTCGGGCGCCTCCTCCGCGCGCTGCTCGGGCCTCGGCGCGGGCGCGGGCGCCGGCGCCGGCGCGGCCTCCTCGGCGGGTGGGCGTGCCTCCTCGTCCGCCGCCGCCGCCTTCTTCTTCTTCTTGAGCGCGGGCGCCGCGGGGCCCTGCTTGGCCCGGGCCTTGGAGGAGGCCGGCTTGCTGGCGTTGCCGGCCGTGGGCGGGCGGTCGCCGCGCCGGCTCTGCGGCTTCTCGGCGGTGGCCGGCGGCGGCGCCGCCCTCTTGCGCCTGGCGTCGCCCGGCGCCGCCCCCGCCCCCGCCCCCGACTCGGTGGCGCCGCTCGACCCGCATGAGGTGCCAGGCGTCATCGCCGCCCCTGCCCTGCCGCCCCGCGCCCCCGCTATCAACCCGCTGCTGCTGCTGCTGCTTGGTGCCTTTGGGGCGTCGAGGCTGCTCCTTGCCCTTCTTCTTGGGGGCGGGTGACACGGAGGGTGGGGGCACGGGGGCGGGGGGCGACTGCGAACGGCGGCGGCGGCGCGCCGTCGTGTGCGTGCTCCCCCACTCCGCCCCCGGCGACGAGCCGCTTCCGGAGAACGCCGACACCTGCCGACGTCCCATCATCTATATATGTAAAAGTGGATGTTGGTGTATGTATGTATATATATGTATGTTTATATATATATATATATATATATATATATATATAAGAGCTAACCGTGAGACCAATCTTCATGAAAGTAAAATTGGCACTTCTACATGTTTTTTTACCGAGAACGTTTAGGTGTTGTTAAATATGTTGTAGGTCCAATACATGGCGCTGTAGAACAAAACTAAATATATACTTCAAACGCAATCCGCAACACATTCGACAAGATTTTGAATCTATATCGTTAAATAATTCCTAAAGATGTGTTCTTAAAATTAAAATTTTGAGGCCGACGGCCTCAAAGAAACGTTTCGCACTCCGTAATCTATTGGAACTTTCTTGAAAATTCTATTACATTCTTGCTGGTCCGTCGCTTCCCGATTTTACCTCACCTCTCAGAGATGTGGAGAATCTGCAAATTAATGTGAATGAGAAGAACAGATAGCGGCAGAGACAGACAGGCAGGGAGAGGGTGAGGGAGGTACGGAGAGACAGTGAGAGGGTGATGGGAGGGGAAAGAGTGAGATGAAGGGCAGAACAACGTCTGCCGGATTTTTCTAGTACTCTATACTGCAACGCAGCCTCACAATGTCGAGCATCTAGCTGACTTTGAGGAAAGTTTACAGGAGAGCATGTTGCATTATCTGCATTTACTGTTTGACGCTACGCTTCAACACGCTTCAACATAATTTCTTTGGTTGTGGGGGGAGTCTTGTTGCTGTGTACTGCGCGGCGTCCGAGGGAAATACCAATTTCCTGTCTTCTTCTGGCATTAACTGCAATATTGTTTTACGTGTTATTGAAACTACACTGGTTCAGTCAATTCTTGGAGCTATTGAATACATTATGTATAGGTCGCGAAATTATTTTCATTTTTGTCAGATATGTTGATTAAAAATGTTCATTTAAAGAGTGCTGTTTGCTTTGTGTAATGTTGGTATTTGTGGAAGAAATCCCCTCTTCTTATACACTGTGTATACAATTCCATTCCTGCATTTCGAGGCTTCGTTGTGAGATGTGAAAACAAGTGTGAAATAGATATTTTATTGTTTGTATTGTGTTCTTTTGTTCCTGTTGCTGGAATGCGATCACCGTATTTCGAAAACTACTTCGTTTTATATTGTTTTAATACTATTTCCGGCAATTGTTTAAATACTTAACTAATACAAACACTCGTGTTCCCACTGCAAATAAAAGCAAGAACCACGTGCGGGAAGGGCATAACGCATAAAATAATGTAAGTAATGTTTCAATCTAGACTTTACTAAACTTAGTTTTAATTAAATTACATGAATTACTTAAGTTTTATCGCAGTATATTTTAGTGTTCTGAATTTTGTAAATTACGTTCCCGTTATTCGGTGCAGCTGCAATTCCGAGTTTGTTGGGGCACCACTCTTAATACAAAGATACTGGCATATTACAACCACTACTCATCTTATAAACCTGCAATATGGAGAGTATTCGGATTAAATCAATGCCTTTAAGTAGCTATTACGCAAGAAAAGTGCACTTCAATACTTCCTTTTTGAGAAATTTTATTTACAAGCAAAATTGTTTCATTAAAATTTAATGTATGCGAGTTGAGTTACACCATAGGCTTTGGTCTTCCAAAAATTCACAAAGTTTTCAACTACTTACGAACCTCGTTTCTGAAGTGAAGACTGACCTGCTCCGGGGCGGGAGTGGGGGCCGGGGCAGGGGCGGGGGCGGGGCCGAGGCGGGGCGGCGGGTGCGTGGGCGAGGAGCTGCGGGCGGCGCGAGGCCCCAGGGCGGCAGCGCTGGACACGCGCGGCCACGACTTCGACATCGCCCTGGCGCCCGCGCGCGCCGCCGCCACCGCCACCGCGCACTGCGACCTGCCACACGGCGCCGTTGGCCTAGCACCTCTCCCCTGCACTTAGGGCCTCTCCACAATAGCCCGCGAAAGTTGACATAACTCATTTTAAAAAAATCACTTCAGTCTGTGAGCGACCGGGAGAGATGGCTCAGTGCATCAACTGATGTCACTACAGTCCCTCTGACCGGGAGGTCCTAGGTCCGAGTCCCGACGGCGGCGGGATTTTCGACACTAGCTTGTCAGCTAGGTCGAATTCAGCCGCTGTCTGGAGGATAATTCTAGCGGCCGGCTGCTCTAACCGGTAGTTTCCCGTGGTTTCTCCCGTCAACACCAGGTGAATACCGGGACAGTACCCGAACAAACGGACCGCGTGCGATCTTTCCTTCCTCTTCCTTGTCCTATCCTCACCCCTTACACACGCACACACACACACACACTAACATGCACTACACTATCACACATGCCGGGAGACCAGTTGAGAGCTTAGAGCTTGTCGCGGCTGGGGCGGTGCCCGCTGGTGGGAGATACCTGCTTGAGGGGCAACCCCGCTAGTCGACGGTAGGTCGGCGCTGGTTCTCGCCATCTAGCGGAGAAAAGATCATCGCCACTTCCCGAGGAAAAACACGCACTACACTAACGGAACTAATGACCTCTGTAGTTGGCGCGCCCGGAATCAGGAATCAATCAATGAATCAATCTGTGAGCGACGACCGAAAAAATATAGCTGATAAGTCATTTAGAAAAATGAATTCCGCCGCACATTATATTCAGCCAGGTGAACGATAATTTGACTCTCGTTTCTGCCAAGTCCAATGGGTGGTGGTCTGGAGAGTGTTTGGATTAAATTAATGTATTTAAGTAGCTATGGTGCTAGAAAAGTGCACTTCAAAACGGAAGAGCAGACCTCATGGCCTAGATCTCTCCACGCAAAATAAAACATCATTGTATTATAATTGAATGAAAGATTTATCGCACTTTCTGAATGATTATGTGCCATAAATAGAGTCACTGAGCTACAAATCGCCTGTTCATCGCCCAAGCAATACCTTCTTTCCTCGCTAGTTGGTGAAAGGAGCGTAGCAAAATTTGTGTTATCACGGGAAGAGCAGGCGTGATGGCCTGAGTCTCGTCACATAAATAAGACATCAATGAATCTGAAATGAATGAAACACTTATCGCCTCTTCTAAGCGCGACCTCAATGAAGCCTCTGGGCTGAATTAAAATCACCTGTTTTGTCGCCCAAGTAATACCTTCTTTCTCCACTAGATGATAAGGGAGTGTAGTGAAATAATGCGTGGTCAGACGGAAGAGCAGAGCTCGTGGCCTGACTCTCGCCAACAAACCATCATTGAATCTGAATTGAATCGAAAGACTCGTCGCACCTTCTGAGCGCGAGGCGGCGCGGGCGGTCGCGGTCGCGCGCGCGCGGGCGGCAGGGCCCGTGTGGCTTGGGGGCGGCGCTGCCCGAGGAGTCGGTGGCGGCCGCATGGCGTCGCGCGTCGCGGCGAGCGCCGGCCTGGGCCTGCCGCCCGCCCTGCGCCTGAGCCGGGGGCCCGCGCTCCCGCGCGCCCGCCGCGCCGCCGCGACGTCCGGGCGACGCCCCGCGCCGCGAGTGCCCGTCCGCCGGCGGCGTCGCCACCTGCCGGCGCAACGAGACAGTTGACTGGGGAGTTTAATCTTTTGGGGGAAAAGTTCAGTCGATTCTTATCTAATGTAGAAAAAGTATTTTATGTGCTACCGTATCGTTCATCCGATTGCGGTAAAACTTTGTCAAGTTATTGCTCGCACTTTCGGAAATAATGTATGCATGTTGCAAAGGGAAAATGCGTATGTCTGTAGCGCGTTAATGATTTTATGCATTTATTCTGACTCATGCGCCTCTGAAAAGCTCTATGCAACCCGCTGATCCTTCAAGTATTACCGCGTCTTCGCTGCATATTCTGCCCCTGTGATTGTGAAATGCAGGCCGGGAGTAGTATAACTTGAACGTTATAACGGACAAGTAAATCAAAGTTCTCCAAGACAGTGTTGTAGCGAATACATACCTAAACGTGAGGGTAAAATATTTAAATTTGTATTAATTAAATAATAAATAATAAAATAAATGAAATTAATTTAATTTTTAGCAGGTCGTGTTGGATTTTGGTCAATAAACATTAACATTGTTAATAATACATCGACCAGAAGTCCATCAATGTTTTTAAACATCAAACTTTAAACCTGATTTGCCCAAATCGATGTTTTCTTGTCGGTATCGCATCACTCGGACACATGGAAGGAGGGCTCATGCTCATGTGCAGGCAATCGTAAAAATCATAACATCGAATTTTTTCTGACCGTGTGCCTCATGAACTCAAAGTAATTCCATTTGGTAGATTCGAAGAACTTGATATTCACCTGCCGCGCGGTGGGCGTTGGGTCTGCGTCGCGCGGAGGGGAGCCGTCCCCGCGAGGCCGCCGGCGCACAGCCTGCGCCTGCCCCTGCGCCTGTGCGCGCGGTGCCTTCCACGCGTTGCCCGCGCGCGGCGACTCCACGGCGCAGCCACACGCGCGCAGCGCCTCCGCCGCCGGCGCCGGCGCGCCGCCCTCCACCCGCCACCTGCCACCCCCACCCCCGCGCTCAGTCCTTTCTTCTCCGCGCCTGTATTCCTACACTAGTACAGTGGCAATGTGTAGTAACAGAACCCCGTTGAACGCAGCCCGCCAAACACCCGTGTACTATGCGTTGCCTGCCAACCAGGGGCTACCGTCATGTGTACCCATACACACGTTCATTGCTATTTGCTGACACACGTGAATTGCTTCCAAGTGATCATCTTGGGCGCTTCTATAAACTGCCCGCCTGCACTACGACCTCCAGCCGCTACCTGACACGCCTACCCCGCCGCTCAACCTGCCTCGACCAATCGCTCACTCTCTGCGTCAGGCATTTCCCTGTATTGTGAAGTAACTGTGTTTAGTAGCAGGATTACTCGTTCACTTTTCATTTGCAGACGGCAGAATTAGGAACTAATATTGTTTTGAAAGTGAAAACCCGAAACACAACCGAGAATACACGAATGGCCCTGACGTCAATCAGCATCTGACCAATCAGCTGTCTCCAAAGGCAGCACAAGCGCTTCGGACACAGCTGACGAATAATGCATTTCTGACAGTGAGCAGAAGTCACGCTCTTAAATGATTAAGATAATATACAATAAAATAGATCACACCACACACTATTCACAACATTCACGTACAATATTTTTATTCTTCTTTGCACTTATCTACCGCTTAATGGTTATGTTCTTGCCCCGCCGGGGTTCTGTGTGCTGCTCACCGCCGTCTATATCATATTAAACGGTCAGTATCTTCTGCAGACACGCGTTTCTCATTCAGTCGGCGGTGACCTCATGTAAACAGATCGCAGCGCTCCGTCTGCAAATGTAAAGTGAACGGGTAATACCTCAGCAGTACCTCTTTAAATGTGGCCCGCCAAACATCGGTGTACGAGGCATCCCCTGCGGACGGGACCGTTTCAAGGTTTCGCCCTGCAAATTGCATGCTTTCCAGCCATGTTGAATAGTCGGTTTGTGATAGTTCGCCCGAAGTTCTACCGAACGCCCGTTGTCGAGGCCAAATCTCCATGGGGCCGGCACATTTATAAAATAGTCGCACTGTAGGAGTGTATAATAGCAGAACATATTTGAATGCGTGAGAAGGCGGCCCCCCAAACATCGTTGCGTATGGATCGGGGTCAACTATCGCAAGTGTACCCACCCACTTTGTTCTATATTGTTTGCCGAGTTATGTGCGCCTTTGCAGCCGCAGCTGCGTGCGCATGCGCACCTGCGCGCGGGGGAGCGCGTGCGGGGGCCCGTGCCGGAGGGGCTGGGCCGCGAGGCCAGGCTGCCCCCGCTGCCGCTCCCGGCCCCAGACGCGTACGGACCCGAGTCGCCCGTCAGAGAGCGAAGGCGCTGCCTGCGGGACAACTTCAATTAGTACACAGACTCTAAACCAGTGATGTCAAAGTTTTCTACTGGTGTCAGTAGCACGCGTCGTGGCTCCGTAGCATACCACGAGCTTCTCTGCGCAACTAGCGTCGGGAAAGGGAACTATTAATAACTCCGCCGTTTTACAATAGAGATGATATTGTCTCTGATCTCTGGGGGTGACGAACTGCATGAAGGGGCAATTTCGTGGCATTTTTGCCACGAACTGTCGCTCGTGGCATCGACCTTGATGACACTGCTCTAAACTGTTATCAATCAGTCAGTTAGTCCTCAGGTGATCTATTAAACGTTCTAGCGACAGCGGGAGTGGGGGTAAGATGATATAGGCAATGCCTGGACGCCTCCGATTCTCATCTTTGCCACGTTGCCGCTTGCAGAATCCCCTGTAATGAGAGATATAGAAATTGCTCCACACAGGTAAACGCCCACTGCAAGTATGTCCATCTGTGGAAATGTCCATTAGTATAAATGTCCACTTCATTGTAGGTCCTATACTTGTTCGTCCACCAAGTGAAGTGGCTCAGGGCGTAGCGCGTCGACTTCGCATTCGGAAGGCCCGGGTTCAATCCCCGTGCCGGTCTTCCTGAACGGAGTTTTCGTGGTTTCCGTTGGTCATCTAGGTGAATGCTGGGATGGTTCCACTGAAAGGCTACGACAGCGAAATCGGCTTCGCTAGCCGAATTTTTCGTTAACTACGGGAAGTCAAGAAGGTTAAGCGAATTTGAAACATCGCGAGTTCCAGATTGGGTGACCGACTAGGAACTGCGGAATGTAATGGCGCTGAGGCTAATTGCGGGGCCAATAAGGGGTAAATACAAATACTGATTCTTCCAAGTTATTTATATGTTCATTGCAGAAATATCCAGTACCTAAATGTCCCGTACCATTGTGTTCACTGTAATTAACACTCAGAGAAATGATGCAGCAAATAACGTTTTATTGACAAAACCCCTTTCGGAATGCTTCCAGCATGTTATATTTTCATTTTTACTTAGGAAATGGGAGTGGCATGTGTACCAGTTAGTCACAAGAATTTTCTTCTTCTTCGGCGAAAAGATATGTTGTCATTGCGAATTACCTCAAAAATTTATTTTAATTTCTACACCAACACATTTCTATTATTAACAAAAATGCTAAAAATGAACTACGAATGTCATATATTGATGAAGACAATACAGTGAAATTATTTTAGCGTGGCCGCTCAAGGTCAGGTCCCAGAGCTGCCGGAAGAGTCCATTCCTTAAACTTATATCTTTAGAGGGGAGCGCGTCCCTTCTCAGGACATGTTGACAGCCCTACTCCAGTTCAGTAAACATTGACCGTGACTATTCGTCTCCGCAAAGTGCCAGTTTTCAATTGCATTTCCCTAACACAGTACAACTATTTGTATCATTGCAACGAGTTCTGTTCAGAGACACTTGCGTAAGGACGTCCTTCAATTCAGACGCTTGAAGTCGTCGACAAAGTACGTATATCAATTAATGAAGAGAAGCAAAAGAAAGTATTGAAAATCAAAGCAGTTCTTAAGGCAGTAATTGCTGCTTCGGGTGTTTCAAAAATATCTATTTGCAGAATTAATAAGGAAATTAATTCTATTCTATCGGGTGAATCGTGTTCATTTTCTACTCCTAACAAAAAGAAGAAGAGAAAGGACGTGGAATCTGCTCTCGACAGTTTGAATGAGAGTGTGATTTGCCGCACATTGATTTAATGCACCATTTCAAGAAATCTTTATTTTTACAGATAACGACGCGAACGATAGTAAAGACAGTGACAGTGATACTACTTATGATAGTGAGG
>JAHLJT010009419.1:154548462-154600347 GCA_031308135.1 Acheta domesticus
CCAGTTAAAGGATGTACAATTTTTTCTTCGATAGTATCGAAAATAAAAAAGTTAAAAACAATATTGTTGTATATTGTATTGTATTGTGGTTGATGTTATGTGAGGATAAATTGATTTTGAATTAGAGTTTTGCCTTGATGAGTGATTTTCTTATCCTGCGAGAGTGCGTTGTTCCGGGTGACTCGTGAGTGGTTTTGTTGAATTTTGCAAAAAACGTTTGAGAGCAAAAAAATCAGCGTGTGTGTACTTTGTTAGAACAATGTTTGGTTCTGTTTGTTGGGAAAGGACATTGCGAAATATTGAGCAGTTTAGTTTTTATGAGGAATTGTATGACTTGAATTGTGTTGTTTCTTGACAGTAGTGTAAAGAATTATTATTATTTATAGGGAATATTAAATGTTGAATATTTCGAAACAACATTGTTGGATAGAGAATTGTTTTGTGGTTATTTTTGTGTCAAGAAAATCTAATTTTAATGGATAGTTTTTTTTCTACGAGTAGTTTTCTTACGCGTAGTTGTTGCGCCTGCCGGGCATTTCGAAAATTCGTTTTTTCTAAATTTTCGAAAAACGGTAAGAGCAAAAAAATTAATGTTTATGTATTTGAAAAGCACAAAAATAGCACAATATTTTGTGTATAAAGAAAATTTGTTTGGCTAATTGGCTTTGCCAGCTTAACATTAAGCCAGCAAAGCCACCCATTTTTGGAAAAACCGTTGGAGCAAAAAAATTAATTTTTGGATATTTGGAAAGCACAAAAATAGCACAAAATTCTGGGTATAGAGAAAATGTTTTTTTTTGAAAATGGCTTTGCCAGCTTAACGGACGTGATTTTCGAGTATATTTTCTACATAATCCTTGAAATGCATCCTCGTACTTTGACAGTTTTTAGGTTTATGATAGAATTCTCAAAACTGATTCCGTTGTACTTATGTATCAGTCAATTTGGTAAGTTGTACATTAAATATTCATTCTAATTTTAAAAACCAGAGACCGCCAATAGGAATATTTGTTAATATATTTGAATATGTATTTAATTTCATCATTCTGCTTTGTTCGTCATTAATATGATTCTGAACATTTCGTATGGTGATCCATCGATTATCAATTTATACAGACCATTGGCGCGGTGTTTCCCAAGTAAATTCTTCTTCCCTCTATCTTCGAGGGATGACAGATTTGTTCTTCCATAAAGTTTCATCAATAAATTGGTAAACTGTTTGGCTCCCTTAACGCTAAGCTCTATGATATCAAACGCTCCACAGGGTCCGTGAGACTTAAGCATTTAGACAATTTTGAAAAATTTCGGATTATCCTCGTTCGAAAGTTTGGCATGAAATTGATTGTCGATTGGGCACTATCTTATAATACTTACACCATTGAGGTGATGTAACATTTTCCCGTACTGAACCTCCCTCGATGTTCTGTTTTCTAGTACAAAATGCAGTGAAATATAACTCCCTTTAGTGGATTACACACCTTTCAATAAACATAAGTCTTTCTAACTCCGTTGTGAAACATTAATCCAGTGGCTACTAAATAGCGTGTCGCGAAATTACGGGTGTGTGCTTCTAAAATAATTTTAAAAGGAAAATATGAAAACTTCAAACTTAGATTTTTAAGACCAAGTAATTGTATTACAAGCTAGACTTATTAAATGTTCATTTTTTGTGATTTATTGTAAATGTGAGGTTGTTGAGTTTTATGAAGATATGTCGTCGAAACCTGAATTAGTATGACAGAATTATCAAAGTATGAGGTCCTTAGGTACTACAAATTAGATGTCTTGCTCTTCTTCAGCAACACATACGCGTTGCAATGAAGCTCTGCCGCGAATCAAAGATTTTGAGAGAACCATTCACTTAACTCATTCCAATGTTATAGAAAAAAAATCATTTTCAAATATTGTATACAGTGTCTTACCTGCTTCTGGTAATTTTTGCACTCCTGTAGGCATTTCCGTGTGGATGATATTTGAAGACTGTAAACTGAGGATTCTCTTCGGAAAGATTTATTTCAATGTGAAACATTTTCTTTAATGAAATGTTAGTCTTGCGCACACATTCATTTGATCTTCTTCTGACCCTTTCATTTATCTCCAATGTATTTTCTCTTTCAAGTCTATGGTGCAATAAGCAAATATTTCACTCAATATTTAAGAAAAACTTAACATACAACCATTGTGCAACTAGACGGATTAGTAAACATCGGCCCAAAAATTAAAATTATCTATTCATGAAAGTAATATAATAACAATGTTTCTTTGTATGGGCCACAATTCAATTAATTAAAGCAAGTAATTTAAGTAATCAAAATTTTAATTCAAGTAATCAAGTATTTAAACTTATTGAATAGAAACTTTTGCAACTTAAATCAAAGAAACAACAATAATAAAAATTATAATAATAATAATACGTTAATTAAACAAAGAGATTTGAACCAAACTAATAGCATGGCATTAGTTACGGGAATTATAACTTTTAACGTGTATTTTCAATTACCTATAGAAGTACTTAAAAATAAAACTGTATATATTAATGAAATGAGAACCAATAAAAGTTATCAAGAATAAACCATATCAATTTTTACTGAGAAAACGTAAAATGTAAGTTCTCATGTACAGTATTTTGTAGTAGAGCATCACAACACGAAAACTGGAATATTTTAATCATTTGACATACCATTTTTACATCTCTTCTACAATATATTCATATTAACGCAGTATTTTTTGCCAATTTTAAATCCAAGTTCTATTACGCATGAATCGTGAAACACACGATTCACGATGGAAGTATCCTTCGCTAAAATTAGGTTTATATTCATTATTTACACACAAATAATCCTACCTAAACAAATATTAGAAAAACAAATAAAAACCAATTGCTGAGCCGTTTATACATAGTAGATCTTCTTTCAAATAGTACCAACACCATTTGATTGTTACAATTTTCGTTATCAAGATTATAGCTTTTGTACATTATGGGATCTGGATCACGGAATTCGTTTCTTCACGTTGGTAAGGAAAAACGATATAAATTGTAATCGTTATGGTAGTGAGGGTAACGTCTTGGAGTAAAGATTCGAATTCCATACGTGTGGGAAAGAAACAAAAGACAATAAATAAATCAAAAATGATATTGCGTGAGATGTTGTCAGAATAATTTCATTCAGATGATTGCGTAAAGGTTAAGATATAAATATACAATAACCACATCAATAAAACTAGTGGGGTAACAACCGCGCTAAGCGCGTTTTTCAAATTAGTAGTAAAGATTTCATAATATAATATTGTGCTTTCTATCCCATACTAACTCTTAAAACCATCACTTGAAATAGTCAAGCAAAAGAACTCAAAATTACCCCAAATTTACCAATACTTTAATAGGTGCGTAATTATTTAAATATTATATATTGAGAAATTTTATTCGGATAGAAAAATTAGTCTTTAATGATGTAACTGTAGAAGAAAATCAAAACATAATACTCTTGCAATTTTTGAAATTCTAGATGGTTTAATGTCAATCGGACGAATGTCAAAATTTATTACGAAAATGTAGCTATATTCGAAAAAACTTCAAAACTAGTGGTAAAAGTACTAATATTTTCAAGAAATTGAACATGACATTTATTGAAGATATAATTTTCAAAATCTCATCATCATTTCATCAATAATGTAGTATTTGGAGACGGTCCATCGAGTTTTCGAAGAAATCAATAAACAAAACAAGTAGTGCTAGAGAATGAAGTTTCTCACACTAGTTAGTTTACATCAGTGGCGTAGCGTGACTCGCGTTTTTGGGGATGCTCAACAATAACGCCAAATGAACACTTCATGGTCTTTAATGTTCTCTAGAATCTATGTTATCAAAACAAATGTTACAATACTTCAAGAGATTTATGTCAGGAGACTTCTTGAAAGTAAATTATGCAATGCCTCAGCTTTATTTCTAATGCGCGATTGGCAATGAGATCACTTGTGAATATATACATTTCAGATCAAAATAATATTTAATATAGTTAAGGAAGAATTCATCTTCTTCGATATTAATTAAGAATTAGTAGGCAAGCACTATTTCTCCTGTTTGTGCCCACGACCAAGCAGAGAATCCCAAGTGAGAAAGAAAATATTTCACTGACGTCAAGTGTGCTGTGCTCTCGTGCACAAACGAGCAAACTCTCATACGCCACTTTGCTCAGTCGTACGCTAGCGTACAAAACTGCCGAATCTCTAGGGGAGGAGTGAGGAGGGGAGGGGGGAACCTCGCCGTCTGGGCATGCGTCATTGCCCGTCGCAATCTCGTGGCAGACGCTAGAAGCATTTTAGCATCCAAGCAATCGGAGGCCAGCTTGTAATAACGCGCCGAATTCAATCATAGGAAATCATATAAAATTAATACAAAACGTGTTTCGCTCAACGGACCACTTGTAAGTTTATCGAAACAATATTTAGCGTTATTTGATTAATATTTTACGTGGGGATGCTCAGCATCTTAGCGTCCCCTGACGCTACGCCACTGGTTTACATATCTCATTAATCTAAGTGGTCTGTACGGTTTTGTCCCAATCTCTTCTCATCTGTCATCTTGTGTCGCCTGAAGAAAAATGTTTCAACTTTCTCGAATTTTTCGGATAACTAATAATAAAATTTAAGTATGACTTTAAGAATATTACAGAAGAGTGAAACGTAGTCCTGTATGCAACTTTTCATCCGTAAAATTGAAGCCATTCTTGAATAGGATTTTCGAAAATGCGCCAATTTTAGATCGTTTTCACAGAAACTTCCTAGTTTTCGAGAAACTTCCTAATAAAGTAATTTAATGCATTTGTGCTCGCAAATGCAATAATGTTAAAAAATCGCCCGAAATGTAAAATATTGACATAAGTGATATTTTTAAAAAAATCTATACGAGTTTTTATTGAAAATTCAAAATATTGCATAAAAACTTTAAGTGTCGTATGTTATTCTGTCGCGTTTAGTACTATACATAAAAAAGAAAGATGTTTAAAACACTGGAGCCGTTTTTGAAAAAATCTTGTTTTTGCTTGTTTCGGCTGGAGCGGTGCCTCGCTGGGGAAATAACTGGATGGAAGAAAACATGACAGCCGGCGTGGAGGTCGATGCCGGATCTCACCATTCAGAGGGGAAAATACCGCCAAATTCCGTGATAAAATCATGCACTACACTTACAGGACTAATAGTCACCACTGTTGTTTTTTAAATTTAAATGGCCTTACGAAATAGGCTTAAGTCCTTAAAAAATCATGTCTCCTTCAATCCACGGTGGTTTATACAATGTCGAAAAAGACACGGGAGGGCATAAACAGCACATTGAAAGTTAATAATACCTTGCTTAACCAGAAAAGAATTGAGAAGTCTAGGCAGGTTTAATTGGTATCGTACTTTCTAGCAAAACAAAAACTTTCGTTTCGCGATCACAAGGAAACGAATGATTTTTTTAATAAAGGAAATTATATAGAAACTTTGAATGTGTTTAAAAGGTGGGATCCTATTCTGGAAAAAACATTTTGAATCGGCAACAATATTTAAAGGAACATCTGGTGATATTCAAAATGATCTAATTCTTCTTATTATTAGTGATTGACAAGTGTGAAACAATTTTAATGATGAAAAATTAGATATTAAAAATATATTTCATTTGTCAACAATGTTAAAATATGTGTAAGGAGGAAGGTTACTTTAAGGAAATATGTATTGGATTTTTTGATGTACCGAGTGCTGATAGAACATCGGATAGGTAACTTCATATAAAAAATTATAATCATGTAAAAAACTATAATCCAAAACCCAAATTCATTGCTGAAACGTGCGACGGTGCGACAGTTATGACAGGGCAATTAGCTGGATTGCAAAAGAAAGTCCAGTATACGTATCCAAATGCGTTATTCGCGCATTGCTACGCACACGTTTTGAACTTGATGTTGGCACAAGATATGAATGAAATATCTGAATGCATTTTTTCTACCTTGAATGGCATATATGCCTTCTCTCTGCATTCCAGCAAGAGAACATTTGCAATTCAGAAGCATTTAAAAAATATACTCCTTTTTCATCAATTAGGTGTTTTACGTTTTGCTTTGTGAATACAATTAAAAAGTACAGAGAGACAATTGACATTTTCTCCATTTTTCGTGAGAATGATGATGACAATTTATAGGGATCCGATAAATACCCTGCGTATGGATTGGTGAATTTTTTGCAAAGCTTTAAAACTGTTTTTACTTGACGCATTTGTTTCTTTGTTTAAAAGCACTGATGTAATTTTTTTGATGTCCTGCAGGAAATGTCTGTATCAAGATGCGTTTAAATATAATTCTGAAAAGGATTCTGAAAAGGATTTAAAATTAATTAAGAAAGGATTAGTTCCCAGTGGTAAAAAGATATTAGTGGAATAACCGTTTCGGAAGGGAACGAATGTGAAAAGTGTGAAACGATTGGATTAAGAGAATAAATATTTTAAAGCGATATTAACAATTAATAGTATGGGTGTACGATTGGAAACTAAAATAAAAATTAAAAATTTAAAGAACTTCTTTTTGAAACAATGAGTTGACACATTGGTTTCCTCTCGAAAATTCGTTTGTTTTAAGAAAGCAAAGCAATATTTCGTATAACGTATATTATGAACAAGTTTTCTGTGAAAACTAAAATAGAGGCAATACAATAGCAAATTTGTGAGGAAGGAGTTTCTTGGTTGAGGGCGTGGGCGTGGGCATGGGCGTGGGCGTGGGCGCGGGCTTGGGCGCGGGCGTGGGCGCGGGCGATCGCGCTGGGGGCGGCACTGGGGGCCTTTACAGCGGGGACCAGCAGCCGGGGTCCCTGCGGCAGCATACGACACGCGACGTCATTCAAAGCACCTTCATCAGCGATTGGGCGCAATTTAGTCCTTTTAATTAATTCAATTTTATTTCAAAATCAATTCAATTCAATGATGCCTTATTTTATGAGGCGAGACTCAGGCCATCAGGCCTGTTCTTCCACGACCTCGCAAATTTCTCAACTCTATTTCACCATCAGGCGGAGAAAGAAGGTATTACTCGGGCGACAGGAGATTTGAATTTATCTCAGAGGCCGACCTTAAAAATCCACTGCTTCAATCGAATTGAACCCGCAAACTTGAGTATAACAATCCGATAGGCTAATCTTATACCTCCCAAGCTGCAAACTCCATTTATCTCTACATTCATGGGTATACACACAACAAATACATACATTCATGGGTATTTCACAACCTTGGAAACATAGTTGGAAATAGGAGCCCAGTAAAACATGCTAGGGAACATCTCATCCCGATTACTTGCAGTTTTCTCTCCAGTTGTCGAATGCCATGTAGAGTGGAAAATAATTTGACGTGAAACATTTAATTTTGCCTTTGAACATGTCCCTACAATTATTGTCATTTTTTAATATACTTTCCCAAGAATCTTACCCTAAGACATGATAATAATTAAATATAAGTAAATTAAATATAAGTACTAGTATAACCGGCAAGCTATTCGGTTCACATTACGAAGCCTCGCTTACCACCGAACCAAACACCGCTAACGATTATGCTTGCACCAGAGGCCGCGATTGGCCAAACGGCCTCAAATCGGCTTTTGTCATGTAATGTAATGAATTACATTACATGACAAAAGTCGATTTGAGGCAGTTTGTCTATAGGCGTCGAGTCGATTTGCAGTAAGTCTCTCATGACACAATGTCGACGTTTCGACCATCATGTCGTGATCATCAGGGCTGGAGACAGATGCTGACGTTTTGCCCACCATCTCATGGTCTCCTTCGGGTCTGTGGTGTCAAGTCGCACTCCAAACTTGAAGACCGTAATAGAATAATTTAAAAAAATATTATACGCCTGTAACAAGTAATGTACTTCAGCTTCCGGGTCAATGACCCCCATCTCGATCAGGTTTTTGTCCAGTTTCCCTGATCCATTGAGCAAATGCTGAGATGGCCCCTTGTTTTGCTTCTGGACGTAAATGTAGCTTCACTGTGCGCACGTTTTGTTGAGCACTCCTTTTGCTTGTAGTTCATTTACAGTTGAAATTGATTTTCTATAACTCGGGAAAAAAACATTTTTCAAATATCTTTACTTTTCTAAAGTAATTATTTTCTAAATTCATTTTTTCGTTGTTTTTTTTTGTTTTTTTTTTTAATTCTGGCCCTCAAGAAAATGTGCGCAGATAAATTTCTTTCCCCCACACGTCATGTACAGTTTTTACTGTTTTTTTGACAAATAAATAAATAAATAAATAAATAAATGGAAGAAGACCACAATGTGATTGTCGAAACGTCAGCATCTACCTTCGACCCGGACAGGCGAGAGCCTTCACGTGACACTAGCCGCGGAAGCTCACAATTACATTCTAAAAATGAATTGTGTTTACCCCTCGGCGTATTTCTAAGATTATCCTTACCAGCTTCTCTAGGATGAGTACAAGAATACTCTAACATTATGTATACTACAAAGTATACATAATTTCCTCACTAATTATTTACTTTCTTCAATCAAAGATCATTTTAAATCAATACGCAATTAAACATTTAGATTTCTATTTCCCAAATAAAATCAATTCCAGTGACCCAATTGGTTACTGCCGGTCGCCGCTTGCCCCGCGGCTTCCAAAATTCGCAAAAGTGGCATTCGCGGTAAAGCTTAACTCTGAGAGCTCCCTAAACGGCGGCCGACTCATTTTCGAAGAATGCAGAGCTTTGCTATCCGTGTAGCACAGAGTATTTGAAATGTGCACCCGAAAGTTGCAAAGAAGTCGATTTTTTTCGGGGAAAAAATATGCTGAGAAACAAATTACACCAACGTCTTCAAATGAGCATAAAAGGACAAACGCTTTCTACTTGAACACAAGCAGGTCACGGGGTAGAAAGGAGGACATTACGTCTCTCTCGACCATCGTTTTACTATTATTCTTAACCCCCTCCATTTTGGATCTGTATACCAGATACTTTGAAGAAGAGATTCTAAGACTACAAACAGGATGAAACCTTAGTAGTTTCACGGAATCAAGAGTTAAATACTCGGAACTTTAATTCAGTTCGAACAACATTATGTTTGCTACGATTCCCAAATGAGAGCCATAAAAAATCAAACGTTTCTACTTCTGTCGCCTTATATTTTCTATTAGACTCGTCGGAGAGTGTTCAACAATCAGTTTTTCATTTATCCTACAATAAAAACTTCAAATGTTTGTAGGTGGAGTTGGACCTGTCGAGTTTTCAAAGTAGAGGTTATCGCATTTTTTACATCCTACAGAACATCAATAAATTTCCTTGGAGGATAGAATATCCTCATGACATTTTGTAAAACGCTACTTTCATATATTGCATGGGTTACTCTCAGAACTTGACCTGACAGTCTTGGTTCAGCGGTCAACAAAAAAACCTAAGAGTAAAAGGACAAGGTAACGCCTTTGGTAAGAAGCATGAACAGACAAAACCACATACGAATATGATTAGACGGTCAAAGAAACAGTTATATCGTGACGGGTATGGATGGTAAACGCTTTACTCGAATACACTTCAGGAAAAATGGAATCTTGTCTCATCTTTCAGATTACCACAGTTCTTGAATAGACGTTTTCAGGTGATGTTGGCCTTATATCAAACCAGATCATTGCCTAAAGACGAAGGCTTACACAGAGGGAGTCATTCCAGGCGAAAAAAGGGACCATAAGTGTATTTCTGATAATATTAGGAATAAATAATTCATATACCGTTTCGGCTTCAGAAGCGTAAATTCCCATAGGAACGAGTGCATTGCAATTTTCCAGGTCTGCTGCATGACTAAAATGCTGACCTCTAAAATCAGGCACGATCGCGGGACCGCGGGAAATATAGGGTTGTCGTAACATGCAGTTATTTCGGTCAATTCACAAACTTGCATTTATCGCCGTTTGTGTTCGAAACATTAGATTTTTCTTAGATAATTGTTAGAAATATCTCAGCGTTTTGACTCACTTTAAAGAGTATACAGTAAATAATAGTTATGATGCGAGTGATAAAAGTGGCATTTCATTTTGGATTAGGAAAGACTGCGACACGAGGTCGATAGGCCGAGTTGCGCAATCCTTCCAGCCAAAAATGAATATAAAACAGAACAAAAAAATCACTGACACACTACGTGTGCCATACACTATTATTTAGACAAACGTAGTGACTTTCCTTTTATTTTAAATTCAAGTATGAAATCACTCGATTGGACTGATTGGCTTGCTTGTTACAGTGAGATCAGTAGTAGCTGATGCGATCATACGAAGTTATTTTGCTTTCTTCGTTCTAGTCACATTGTTTTATCTGAACGTTTGAGCAGCGTTCCTTTTTTTTTTTGGCACGAATACTAAAAGTGGAACTTTTAGTACGCTGTGCATGCCCTAAAAGTAACCAACGGATTTTACCACTGTCTAAAAATGTCATTAGTCGCTTTTGTTTGTGGGGGTTGAGGTTGGCTCACCTGACGGAGGGCGCGACGCGGGCGGCCACGCGCGAGGCGACGGCGGCCGGGGGCGGCGGCTGCCCCTGCGAGCGCCCTCCCGGCGCCCCAGGCGGCGCGAGGGACCTGCGCACCACACACCACACGCTGCCCTACACTGGCTCAAGAAAGCGCGGCTCAATCCGCTCTAGTCTAGAAAAGATACCTAAGTGGCACGCGAGCCACTGCCATCACCCTGCATCCAATTCTTGCTTTTGCGCACTCTACCTAGCATGCTTCCAGGAGAGACGTTGGAAGATCGAATAGAATGTCAGAGATGTGTAGGATGATAGGCAAACACCATCCCCATACTCATATGATATATTATTACACATACATACTGTGATATACCAGAATATTACAAATTTTATTCAATAATATTAGCTGTACATGGGGTGGATAAATGGGTATGCAATATGGCGGTATACGGCCTTAGCAACGACAGCGCAGAGGTTGGCAAGGTCAACAAACGGTACACAGGCCTTGAAGATGTCAGGACGCTGGCTAGATAGCTAAAGAAAATAAGATGTGGTTGTTTCAAAAACGAATGACTGACGGGGTCATGGCTACTTGGGTTCGTAAGAGACGCACGGGTTGGCTGGTGAAGATTAGACAGTCTAATTTTGCCGCTGTGTTTTGAAAAAATAGAATGAGGGACGCTTACCGAACCATAAAGGGTTAAAGAACACATTGAACAGAACATTCTGACTCTGGGTGTCGGGGAGTGAAGATCGCGGATTTTGATAGTAGACGACGTGGTGTAAAGATCGTTTGCGGACATTATATTAGGAAAGTGGGACTTGTATATTTTTTTGTGAGAGAAGTAATAGTTTTTCGGACTCTGAGAATTATTTGCCAGAAGTGAATTCGCGGATGACTTGCACAGTTTTTCGGATATTGCAGTTGAACTTTAATGTTTTACATAACCAGTGGGAAAGATTAGGAACCGGGAGCATCAGATAAGAAACAATAAATAGTTTATGCAGTGTGGAGTGGACGTGTCAGCAGCAGCGCAAGACCGGAAGAAAGAAGCGAAACTTGGAACCAACAACGGTCAAGTGAGAAGCGACTACGGAGCGTCGGCAAGCAAAACGGTAAAGAAATACTGCAGTACAAAAGAGATAACGTATTTAAAAAGGTCATGACCATAAAATTAATTGTTAAAACTTAAAGTTAAATAAATTATTGAATTTTGTTCTTTGGAAATGAAAGGAGTTTTCATTTGTCAATCATAATCTTTAATTAGTTGGAAACATATAATTATTACATTTCAGATTCCACGCCATACTGTATAGTTGGCAGATCAGGTAATCGGCTATCGAGGCGATAGCGAGTATTTGTATCCGGACCCATCGACCCAAGCTAGCTGGATGTTTATACAATTTTGTTTAAATTAGATGGGAAAACTTTGGTAGTAATTAATGTAACCTGTTTCTGGCGCCCAAATCTTAATATAAATTTGGAACAGGCCATAATTACAACCACACTCTTGATGAGACGATGATAAAGGTATATTTCAATACATCAGGCAAGATATACAGGTGTCTTGGAATTAATGTTACAGACTTCTAGAGCATGCTGAAGAGTTGAAAATCACGTTTTGCCAATGAACTTTTTCCTAGCGCTTTTTCCCAGCCAACAGCCGGTTAGCCTGTACGTCTCTACGGGACGCATATTCGACCATACACTAGATGCCAACTCACTCGCGGGCTCCTCCGATGTGGGTTAGCAAAACGCGAGGTCCTCCGCGACAACACGTGTGCATGAAAGCGTAAAGACAAACAAGCGTGCTCAGGGCGGGACTCTAATCCATGACCGCGACCAAAGTTTCCCATGTGATATTTGATCCTGATTTATAGGCAGATCCTCAAGCATATTATTCAGCAGGTCACTTTCTAACCTAGACAAAGGGATTTCGTGTGCATGCCGAACAGTGGGGCATGAAAAGTTGCCTAGGAATCAGAGACAAATGTCACTTGTGTAACTTCGATGCACGTATGGATTTTCCCTCTACGTGCTCGTTGTCAAAAGTGATCATTTTCGATGTCCTGCATACATCCTTCTAGAGGCACACATCTTTGTTACATTTATTCTGAAAAATGTTGAACAGTGAAACTTCCTTTTTACAGTCATTCATAGGCAACGATGTTTGTCCATTACAAAAACATTAGTAGAAAAATTTTAATATGTGTAATTATGTATTTACAACATATTCGGACTTTATCTAACCCTCATACTGCACCACTGAACCACCACATGAAAGGAAAAGCATAACAATCAAGATCTCATTCTCCCCATCCATATTATTAGAACCTGATCACCTAATACTTAAAAGTTCTCGAAAATGAAAGAATTTGAGCCTTTTTGGAACTTTTTAACATACGTTTTACGGTATTGCTAGTGTACAGGATATGCAACGATAACTCGAAGAAAAGTAAGCTACAGCGTCTTGAAGTAAATGGTATAAAATTGCGTGCACAGTTATCACATCTAAGAGGAGTTGTGTCATTCATCAACAGAGTCCTAATTCTTAGGTTTTAACCTACTTTATTTCACACTTCGTAACGTCATTTCTGATCCGGAACTGCCTGCCGGCTCCCTGAATTATCAATACCTTCTACTCGGGCCTTCTAAGCAGCAATTGCGTCAAAGCACGCGCGGGGACGTGCACTCACTAACAGATGAGAACACATTTGACTAAGGCGTCTCTGTTCTCTCACAGCAACATGTCAGAGAGCTGAGGTATTAAACAATGGCCAAATTACCCTGTAACAACATGGAGCAGAACTTCGAAAATGATGTTCCTCTGATGAGTTGACTGGCGTACTTAATTGCAACTAATTTTGTGTTAGGTCGTTCCACGCAACGCAATGTAATCTCTGATCAAAAGATAAAAGTCACTTCTTTTTATTATTAGTATAATATGAACTACTTATAAATCAAAATTAGAGTTGAGATAATAATGAATTAACTCTTCCTTTTCTTCTCTTTTTATAAGAAAAATAATTTCATTGTTTGTCAATGTTAAACTTTTATTTGAACGAACGGGCCAAATATATGTAAGTGTAATGAAGTGACTTTTTACTACTGATATCTTTTGACCAGTTTATTAACTTGAATAAAATTAAACACAAAACAAAATTAACTAAACACCAGAAAAGCAAACTTTGCAGTTCCGAATAATATTTATTTACTTATTTTGAGATTCAAATTATAATAATTTACTTTTATTACTTTTGTGATTAATAGTTCGTTTTTGATTGTGATTAATAACGAGAACTCTGCATGCATCATCCTTGAGAAGTTGTATTGAGTGTCACTTGTGCTGTCCTGTCCCCTTTCGTTTTCCCTGGGCTTCGCCTTGGCGTCGGAGGCAGGCGGGCACGTGAGGCTGTCGCATCTGGCGTTGCAGCGTACACATTTACAACGAGGGTCCCTCCCAAAGCAACGTGGCCTTCAGGGCCCAGCCATTCTGGTGCCAAGTTGTGGATAAATTTAAGAGTCCAGTGATTTTGCAATCTAACATCGGAGAAATGGACAGATTCAAATTTATACTTTCGGTTCAAGAAATGGATGAGTTATTTCACTGGACTCTCGTTACTTATCAATTTCTTACGTTTGAAAGTACAATAAATAAGATTGACATACTTTTTATAAATTTCCTAAAGTTTATTCTTATGAAATATTTATTCAAACTTCGTAATTACTTTTATCAAAAATTCGTTGTCATACCATCCAATATTGTCAGGGACTCTTTTACTTAACATGAAGGTGAAGTAGTATTCTTCACCAAAGCGCCAATATATTAATTTAACCCTCTGTCAATATTGAATTGAATTGCCTTATTTTTTACGTGGCGAGACTCAGGCCATGAGGCCTGCTCTTCCGGTCTGACCACGCAAATTTCGCTACACTCCTTTCCCCGGATAGAGCGGAAAGAAGGTATTTCTGAGGCGACGAAACCGGCGATTTGAATTTAGCTCAGAGACTTCATTTAGGCTTGAAGATCTTTACATGTAAGTAAATCTACTAACATGGGACAGCCGGCTTTACTTCCCCTCCGAAGGAAGGCGTACGAAGGATTTTTTCGCCCCTAAAAATCCACGGCTTCGATCGGGTTCGCAAATATTGGCGCTACTTTTTTTTATCAAATTTAGCTAACATGTATAGTGTATTTTGTATCCATAACCATTCGCATACGTTCGTTTTAGTGGAAACCGCATCTCAATAACTACTACTGTTAAGGAAATATTGGAGGGAAAATCTTAAATAAGCCATTTGTAAATCGGGAGATATTATGAAATGAAGATTATGAAAATAATTTTGTACATTTAAAATACTTCCTTTTCGTTTTGAAAGCAATTTAATGTATGTTTGCGATTTTCTGAAAAAAAACCTCTGACATTTAAAAAATTGCATAAATCATTATATTCAAAACACTGAGGGTTTTCGTTTAGAAAGAAGTTTCAGCTTTCCACTTCACCAAATCACGCGATTTTTGCTTAAAATGATAGGTAGTGTGCACCTATATGTGTTATAGATTTCTATTTTCAGTTCTTACTTTCCCGTATACGAACGTATATACGGAGTATAGGTAAAGTTATGTAATGCTGCGCGAAAAAATGGCGCATTTTCGGCAGAAAAAGATTCATTGCCGATCCCTGATAACGAAAAAGTGAATAAATCTGGTTGCCAAATTTAGAAAAAAATCCCCTAACACTTGGCGCAGTCAGAATCCGTGTTTTGTGGGACATAGATACCAAAACCAATTGAAAGTAAAACGTTTGTCCGTCTGTCTGAATGTGAACCACGCTAGTGACTAAACTGTTCAGCCGATTTTCTCCAAGACTGATATTCCCCGATTCATCTGACTTATCTCGTGTACCCTTGAATTTGCTATTTTAATTTTTGAGGGTACTTTACATGAAGCCCCTGGGACATTTTCAAAATTTTCAAAAAAATGGCGCCAACAATTTTCACTAAATTTTGTTGTTTTTAAGTCTTTTAAGAGAATGGTGGAAGTCTCATATTGGTTAAAACCACTAATTTTTCGAAAATTGAAAGAATTCAAAATTTTTTCGGTGTCTTTCTACAACTACGATTATGAAGATACAATTTTTTTAATGAAATGTGTTCATAAAAACATATCTTCAAATTAGGTCATGTTCAATTTTTCAAAAACATAAGTATTTTTTGCGAAATGTTGTGTCAAACATAGGCAATTTTTTATTTTCTTTAAACCATTCTTTCTTAAAAACCGCACAATATTTTTTTATTAAATTGGGACCTCAGCATAAAGGAAGCTTATGAGAATGGTGCAGGTTTCATGTTCGTCGAAATGTCTGATTTTGCAAAAATTTTAAAAAATTAAAAATTTCGGCGTCTTCCTAGTACAGTTGTGAAGATATAATTTCTTTTTTTAACAAAATGTGCTTATCAGAAACAGATCTTCAAATAAGATCATGTTGAATTTTTTGAAAATATGAGTAGTTTTTCTATAATGTCGTGACAAACATGATAGCCCGCTCGGTATTGACTGCACTTCGTTTTCGGCGTGAGGCTATAGTTGGCAAAGTAAAGATAGCGAGCTTTTAAGTTTGAAAATAAACTACTTTCAAATATAAAAGTTTGCGCATGCAAATAATTGTTTATGCTACAGCATTGCGATTAAACGCAATGTACAGAATCGTCTATCGCATGTGTTCCTTGACAAAAACTTTCCAGTGATTATAGGAGATGCATTACGTTTTGAAGTAGAGGTGTGCAGCAGGATATTCCATAATTGTCCTCTACAACACATATCTACAAATCTAGTTAAACATATATTTCAATTACATTTGAAGAAACTAGTTTAACATTGGGTTCACATAGAATATGATTGCAGTGTTCCAGAATTTGTAAAACTTCATTTCTCCGAGAATAAAAACGACATGAAACATTTTTTTTATTTTACATGTAGTGTATAGGTAGTACATTTCGGTTGTAACTTTTCTACAGTTCTTACTTTAGTGACACAATGGAATCTCAGGGGTTCAGCAATTCATAATATAATCAAACTAAGTTGCGATAGATCTAACATTCATACTCATAATAGCAGAAAACATACTACATATGAACAGTACATTTAGTTATCATCAATTCTGCCGTCTGAGTGAAACGTCAGGAGATACCAGAATTGATTGCTAACAAAATTCCAAGTCTCATAATTATCACCTCATCTCTGTACACGATTAAATAAACTCTTTGATATGTCCCTAAATACATTATGCCGGAGACAAAGTTTAATTAGCGTAGAGATTTATTATAAGTCAACGTAGAAAAGAAGAAAAGGATGTAAAGAAGAAGTATTCTTCAAGTTCAGGAAAGTTTCTTTCATACAGGGAGCTGATTAACAGCTCGAAACAATAACTAAGAATGCAATTGATCTTGTCTGTCTTCCTCAGGGTTGGTCTGCTTGACCAGCCCTGAGTAAGACCACGACGAAATGGTCAAAACGTCGGCACTACAACTTTCGACGCGGCGTCACCCGGGCAGCCAAGATCATTTGCATGACTCTGGCCGCGGAAGCCTAAGACTTCAATAATCAGGAATGTCGATATCAGACGTGCACGTATTTACACGGGTACATTTTTATCCAATTTCGGAATTCCTTCAATACGTCAACAGGCTGTTTCTACTGAAGCTCCATTTTCCAAGAAGAGAAGGTAGTTGAAAAAGCAAGGAGGTTGTTCGTGAGCCAACACGCGCGCGCGCGGTTCCTGGCAAGTTGCAAAGTTCGGCGTGTCGCGTCGCGTCGCGTCGCGTCGCGTCGCGTCGCGCCGCGTCGCGCAATGGGTGCACTTGGGGTAAGTCGGCCTTCGGATTCCCTCGTGTGGCAGCCCTACGCGGGAAAGCCTCCGGCCGCCATCGCCATGGGCGGCACGTCCTGCCGCGTCTCGTCGCCCGGCCCGACCCGGCCCGGCCCGGCCCGGCGGCGCCCCGCACAATGGGCCCTGTGATGCAAGCCGCCACGCGGTCAATGCCGCCGGCACGACGCTGCCCGCGCCTAAGCTGTATAAAAGCGCCCCCGCGCGGCCCGACAGTCACCAGTTCCATTCGCCACCGCCCCGCCCACGCACCGCCAGCCACCATGAAGGTGAGACCGCGCTCCCCAACAGGGATGCGACAGCAATGCCCATGTTTTTATAAAATCATAAATGTATTTTATTATCTATTTTTTGAAGTCGATGTTTTTTAACATCGATGTTTTGGGTTTTTTCTATTTTTTACGTGGTCGATATTTTTTAATGAAAGTCAATCATAAAATTGTCTATAATAATTTTTAGATATCCATGTATTGAATATTCTTCAGAACAAAGTTACCTAGGGGAAAAAATTAAAATTGAGTTTTTGTTAATTTAGAAGCTTCTATGTTTTAATTATCAAATCAGTTAATCAACGATTTGTTAGTTGTAGTGATGATTTTTTGACTTGGTAATTTCGAGATGTTTAATTGATATTTTAAATTGAAATCTCAATTAAAAATTAATAAACAATATTACACTATTATTAAAAATCCCCCTTCCATGAGATCTTCATTGATGACAATTTCAGTTTTAAAATCATCGACATTTAATGACATCGATAGTTTTGGGGCGATGTTTTATTAACATCTATGTTTTAATTCTTAGCATCGATGTTTAGAAACACTGATGGTTTCTTGGCGACGTTGCATCCCTACAAGCTACGCTTAATTGCATTCGACCACCAAAGGAATAGGGACCAAAGGGCGTCTTTAGAATGAAGGCAGACGTTTTTATTTTTCCTTCTTTCTATTTATTGTCCTAATTGCTAATTATATTTTCATCTTTTGTGAGCTTCTTAAACTAAACCTGGAGAATATTAAGATTTGTATTGATCTTCCAAAGTTTGTGATTTGGACTGATATTTAACTAATTTTCATTAAAGCCATTGTAGCCATTATTCTCCAATCCCACTTTTGGGTTAAAATTAACAGAGATTTCGTTTTTATCGTTGAACAACACAAAGTTGGAAGCCTAGGTCTGTTTTAGGAAGGATTGAGGATACTAATTTTGTTATGATCTCAACTTAGGTACTTCTCATGTGTACCTTTAACGGCTGCAGCAGGTAAGCTTTCGAAGCTTCCAAACAAATGTCGCTGTAAAGATAAAAATTGCGATGATTATTTTAAAGTTAACATGAAGCAACACTCGCACTGAGACTGTCAATTGTCTATTGCCAATATTTTACCGTCAATTTTCTAGCTTCAATTTTAGAGCGTAAAATTTCTACCACCAATTTCTATTGTCTTTCTTCCTAAACGTTGTGTTTAAACCTAACATCATGGAAGGTGTAAAATATTTCAATTTTGAAGGTATATCCATCAACAAACCGCTAGCATATTCTGCGAATGAGGCTTGGAGAAACATCTTCATTGAGATAGAATGGACAAAGAATTTTGAAGTTGGTGAAGATGTCAACATCTCAAATGGATAGCATGTTCTTCCTTAAACGAGAAGAGCGAGTGACCACTTAGCGCTTCCGGACGCGTCAACTACTTTGGTCATTAGTCCCGTGCATGAGACTGTGGCTTAGCCTAGTGTGGGCGGTAGAGGCGGCTCGCCCCGGGCGATACTTTAAGGGGCGGAAATTTCACAATAAATATTAATAATATATTATAAAAACTTGAACCATTTAGTTTCATATTTTTGTCGCACTTACAATTCGGACCGATTGAAACGAGCACGGAATCTTTCATTACGTATTTTGTGACTTATTTAAATGAATGTATAATAATGAGATCTTGCTCATTGTGGCGACTGACAACATCGTCTGTACCGACTTGTGGGGATTTCCCAAATTTTATTTTGTGCTCGGATTGTTTATGACTTAATATTAAGCGAGAACGATTTCTATCAAATAAAAAATAGTGTTCAATATTGTCTAATAATATCTGCAAATTAGATTAAAGTTCGGATAAGTACCTTTAGAGAAGTCCGTGAGTGATGCTTTGACAATTCAAAGAATGTTTCATTGACAAATAGTCAGTCGTCCAATTCATTTTAACTTATTAGTGCAAATGCTCCGCTCTCAAAACTCTGATGTTGCTCATGGGTACTTGTAGTGATTGTTAAATCATTGAACTTCGATGATGAAATGTATTATTCGTGTACGTCAGTATTCGACTATGTATTATTTTATTTAAGTTTTTTTATTTATGAATTGTATTCAAATATGTCTGACAATCTGCAACTTTGTTCAAGTTTTGTTTATTTTTGTCTTTTAAATTGAAATATCTAAATAAGAGGACGGCGAAACTTTCCTCCGCTTCGGGCGGCTGCCACCCACGCTACGCCACTGGCGATGGCGGGAGGTGGCGGTGTTCTAAAACGCGAAATCCGGCACCGACCTCCACGCTGTCTTTTGGGGATTTTTCCTTTGCAGGTATTGACCACAGCAATCTCAACGGGACAAACTCTAAGCGCCGGACTAGTTTTCCGACATGTGTGGTAGTACAGCCCATATAGAAGTGTGTAAACCTCCTTACACAGGGAGGAGTCAAGGAAAATGAAGAAAATATACCGCGCGGTTGGTGTCCCATCTGTCAAAGAACTGTTCCAACATTCGCTTGGTATTGCTCGGAGAAATCACTTCGGAGAATACCCTTACACACACACACACACATGCACTACACTACCACACATTTCCGGAGCTTTTTAGAGCTCGTCCCGACTGGGGCAATGCTCCACTGGTCGGAGAAACTGATTGGAGACAACCCCGCTAATGGACATATACGTAGGCACCGAGTCTCGCCATCCTGCAAGGGAAGAACATCAACACATCCCGCGAATAAAAAGAGGACTATACTTACGAGACCAATGATCTCAGCAGTTGACACGCCAGGAATCACTAATCATTCAATCGAAGGGAACGAAAATCGATGTTACCGAGTCATTTCAGGTGGTAAATGATTGATTATTAGTGTTTCGGGGCTCGTCAACTCATAAAGCATTAGTACCGTAAATGTAGTGGATATTTTTCATCGGGAGGTGGCGATGATCTTGCCCCGTTGGATTGCGCCGAACTACAGTGGGGTAGCGGGGTTTTCCCCAACCATTTCCCACCAGCGGGGCACCGCCTCTGCCGGAACAAGCTCCAAGCTCCCAACCTGTCTACCGGTATGTGTAGTAGCGTGGTGCATGTAAGTGTGTGTGTGTAATGGGATAGGAAAGAACAAAGAATGGGAGGGAAAGATATCACACGACCCGTGGTCCGTTTGTTAGGGTACTGCTTAGGCATTCGCCTGGTATTGACAGAAAAATCCACGGAAAACTATCGATGAAAGCAGCCGTTCGCTAGAATTCTCCTTTAGACAGCGAATGAACTCGAGCTAGCGATCTGGCTAGTGCAGGTCTGCACAACGCCTGCTCCCGTGGGCATTCTGCACTTACGAGCCAGCCGTCTGCCCGCGAGAGCTGCGAAAGTGCAAGTAGTGGGGAGTTGGTAACTTTGGGTGGAGGGGAGAAGCCGGGGTCGACGAGGCGCGTAGATTGAATGTCTGGGCGTCTTATGCAATGGTCCATGCTGCGAAATGGTTTACCCACTTATTTAAATTGTCAATCTACCGAATTTCTAGCTACAAGTGTCATATTTTACTGTTTATGTTCTTCTGGGCACTGCTATGTATCGAACTTTTTTTTATTTTTTTACTTTATGCTCATTGTAAATCATAAACAATATTTTAAATTTATAATGAAATTTTAATTGACAAAAATTTATAATTTAATAATTGATTTTTCACTAGGAATGTTATTGTCTCCAAATGATAGCAAAACGGAGGAAATTGAGAGCAGTCTCAGACATCGAGATTGAAATATATAGTTAATTTCAAGAAGGGCAATGTTTGGCAGCACATATATTTGCGACCATTTTCCCTCATTATGAAGCTGAATAAGATGTACCAATGAGCAAACCTCTTTCACGATAATTTAGGTCAATCATGTCATTATTCTGAGTCTTGTTAAATAGAACCCAGAGAGCTTAATATTTGTATACGATCATGAATAAATAGTGTTTCCTGATTTGAAATTAGAAATATATAACGTACTCTTATCGGCAGTTAGAGCAGAAAGTAATCATGATTTTTTAAGAATAATTATTTAGATTGATAGAAACTTAATCAATTAAACATAGATAATGAAAAAAATAATTTATTGGTCATCATCAGTCAAACAAATTCAATATTACAATTCTGTATTTAGCAGTTCGTTTAATTTGCGATTACATCGTAGCAAAGCTAATTACATTATCAGCCCTACAAGCAATTATAATACTGGTATCCAAATCAAATATGTCAAATTCGTTTTAGGTTCACGTTGTAATACGACAACAAACATTTTTTTAAAAAGAGTTATGATTCTTGAACTGTATGTAGTCCGTCATTTCTCGAAATTGCTCTTTCAATTTACGCGCTCCGGCTCCAATTGCGCATTCTCATTGGCGGTCCCCACTCTTAAAATGATCTCCGTTCCCACCCATCCACGCGGCCCGGGTTTGCACTCAAGTAGCACGCGCGCGGCTCTCGAGGTCAGTCAAAATGCAAAATGCTGTGCAAGCCTGGGTCGAAAATCCTGCCACTGTCGAGACTCGAACCCCAGGCTCTCCCGGTCAGAGGGGTTCAGCGGATGAGTTGAAGCTCTGAGCCACCTCTCCCTGTTTGAGCTGGTATCCAAGAGGAGAGCCGGCGCTTAGTGCGGGCGGTGTGCGCAGGTGCTCGCCGTCGCCGTCGCCCTCGCCTGCCTGACCGTGGCGCTCGCGGCCCCCGAGGCCCCGCGCTACCGCGCCCCCGCGCGCAACTCGGCCCCGCCCCCACCCGCCCCGGCCGACGACTACGGCGCGCCCAGCACCGACTACGGCGCTCCCAACGCGCCCAGCACCGACTACGGCGCGCCCTACCCGCCCTCCGGATGGAGGCCGTCCGGCCGCCAGTTCCAGCTGCCCCAGCGCCAGACCTCCTACTACGCGCCTCCCGCCGATGAGTACGGGCCCCCGCCCCCGCCGCCCGCCACCGACGCCCCCACCACCCAGGAGCCCACCGAGCAGGAGCCCACCACCACCGAGCAGCCGCAGGAGGTGAGTCAACGCACGGCAACTTGTCTCCCCACCTGCAGTTGCTCCATGTTCTCATCTCCAATGCGGCCTTGACCATTGGATTTGGACGACTGTAAACATATCAGCGTCAATTCGTGCCAGTAGCCGCGATTCTAGATATCGCTCAGACTTTTAACAGCGTTTCGTGTAGTAGGCTCATATACAAACTATTGACTAGTGCCGGTAAAGAATTGTATAGACGTTCTTGTAGTAACTAGTATTCCTATATTTTTGGTCTGGGCTAGCCTTTGGTATTCCCCAACCCTCAACGATTACCTATTGGCGCTAAAATTTTTTTTTTCATATTTCCTTCCATTTTTGTATTGGTAGAATTGCAATATAACTCTAAGAATATCGAAGAGGGGTGAAACCTGTTTCTATACGCTTTATTTTATTTGAGGCGCTTCTTGAGAAACTGTCTTTCAAGCGTTTCGAAAAATGCGCAGTTTTCAGTTGATGTTTACAGGAAACACTTGAATTTTGGACAACATTAATCAGAAATCATTTGAATCACTTGTACTCACAAATAGAATAATATATACAAAGCGCTCGTAATGTGAATATTAACGATGTGAGACATATTTTAAAAAATTTCATTGTCATTTCTCACAATTGTTCTTTCAATTTACGCGCTCCGGTTCCAATTGCGCATTCTCATTGGCGGTCCCCTCTCTTAAAATGATCTCCGTTCCCACTCATCCAAGCGGCCCGGTTTTGCACTCAAGTTGCACGCGCGCGGCTCTCGAGGTCAGTCAAAATGCAAAATGCTGTGCAAGCCTGGGCTAGGATCGAAAATCCTGCCGCTGTCGAGACTCGAACACCAGGCTCTCCCGGTCAGAGAGGTTCAGCGGATGAGTTGAAGCCCTGAAGTAGATGTGAGACATACTGAACGCACATTAAGAACATATTTATTTACGCATTTAAGACATATTTTATTACGCTTGTGTAATTTTTAAAAATCAAAATAATACATTAAATACTTTCGCGGCATGTAATTCAGTGCATTAATTTCTATTTCTACAAACATTTAAACAAAAAATTTGGTGCCGTTTTAGGGAAAATCTTATTTTTAATATTGTCCACATTTCAGTCAAAATTACCGAAAACTAATCTTTTGAATAAATGCCATTAGTTACAGAACTAACTGTGGATAACAAATTTGATTTCAAGAAGAAATGTATTATATTTTGCAAGTAAAAAGTAATTATTTTGCAATTATTGAAAATTCGGTCGTAACAGTGAAAATTGTACTTATGCCATCTTTATAATTATTCTTACGAGACATATAAACAAAAAAGTTGAAGACATTTTTAAAAAAGATTTAAAAAGTACCAGAGGCTTATGTGTAGAACTTTCAAAATTTTAAGAACTCTTTTAAAAATTGTAGAGCTTTCGAGTCTGGTCAGATCTGTCGGAGAATATTCGGTTTGGAAAAATACTAGGAATAGTTTAAGAGCTAGTGTTGCTCACAGATGGACAGATGGACAGACGGCCAGACGGACCGACAGAGAGTACGTACGGACATGCATTTGAAAAAAATACTTTTTTTTGTATCGGGGAACCACCAAAACGTGAAAAATGAACCACAAAAATGAACCACAAAACATGAATTCCGTTGAAATTTCGAAATCGAATTTCTGCCTCATTACATAATTTTGTTTATGTATATGAGAAAGTAAAAAAATGTTATCCTTAATATCAGAGAAGAAATATTCATAACTATAGCAAAGCAAAAAAATAACATAGCAAGAAAATTTCTTGTTGTTGCAGTGTTTCTGATATCTCAATCTGAAAGGGAATTCAAAGTTTAAAAGAAACATTCATTTTCATAATTTTAGCTCATTGTCACTATAGAGTCCCTCAAGGTTCCATTTGGTCAATTCTTTTAAACATAAACACATCAAGACATCCCTTAACTAATGAATTAAAACGTTTCATCGTATGCAAAAATTAGAGTTTTGATACCATAGATTTCAATGTTTTCAGAATTCTACTTATGGTTTTAAACTGATATTTACTTTTTAATATATAGCTAAATATCTTTTTCGTACTTCCTCGTCAACTTCTAGCGACTTTATTCCATTTAGTTTCATTTTAAGGAAATTTGCTTTCCTCATCAGCACTCCCATTAATGATGAACATCTTAAAGAAGTTTGCTATACTACTAAAATCAAAAGCATTCCGCTCGGCACTGAAGTGTTGCCCTCCGATTCGCCCAAGGCAGCGTTTCCCAAAAGTGGTTGGTATGAATCCCGTAGTGGTGCAAAGTACTGAAAAGAGGATCAACGATGATCAAAAGGTCGTTTGGGGGGTCGCAGGCCAAATATGGATACGATGATTGATCTTGGTATCAAGATGGCATCGATCACAAAAAATATTAAAGTTTAGGCGATTTGAATGAAAAGTATTTTTTTCGTTTGATTTCAGAATAATTATTTTTAGTAGAGACATTCATTTTATGCTATGACTAAAGAAAGTGAGCCATTTTTATATTTCCTTTTTGAATTGTTCGTCGATTTCTATTAATAAGACATTTTTACCTTTGTCCTTTTTAAAGCATTTTTTGCTAATTTCATCAATTTTAATATAATTTTAATGGTACTTACTTCAAATAATAATTGCAGAAAATGTTCTCCACAGAATTTCAGAGTAGCATATTCGATTCCTTCCCTCAGAACTCGTAATGCAATTCGTTGTGAGTTATGAGTTATGAGAAATCTAAGATTCCTATGACGACTATCAGCGCCATTTTCGGTTCGGCCGATTTCGGGATATTTAGAGATTTCCTGGTAAAGAACACTCCAAACCAAACGTCTGGAAGCTGAGTTTACTTGCACAAAAGGAAAAATCCTTGATTATATCGTTAATATAATCCAGCAGCTTAAGTTGTTAATCTGAACTGGTTTTGATCAGGTTTTTACGTCATTTTTCTTTGCATTTTGGACATTTTAAAAACATTTTAAGAGCATTTTATTGATCATTTGTGGCGATGTTTCAGATCATTAAAATCAGCCACCAAGTGATAATTATTTGGATTCTGAAATTTATTATTCGTTTCTCTTATTTTTATCTAATAATAAATTGTAAGTTTGTTCCTCTTTTGGAATTAACCATTATTCATATGACCGAAAACCGGATGATTCACATAAATAGATACTTCAGGAAAATTAGTAATGTGATTTTGCTTCATAGAACTTTTTTATACTTGTAAAATGAAAAGATTATAGTACTAAGCTATAATAAAACAAAATGTAATACATTTTTAGGTTTCATGTTCTTTGTGTAAATTATATTTACGTCATTTACGTAACATTGCTTGAGCTACGTATATACGTAATTTGCTGAATATTATAGAAAAAACGTAAGCGAATCTTTGTAGCAAACAATTGTTTTAAAAGGAAGCGATCGTTGACAAAAAAAATGTCGGGAAGCGCTGGCCTAAAGCAAGCGGCGCATGGGTGAGCCCGAAGGTCGCTCCTGGGTGCGCCTGAACGCCGAGGGAAAGCGAAGCGGCCGGGGCCATCTGCACGCGGGGCACGTCGCCCGCGGCCACGCAACGCCGCTCCCTTGGCCGGATCCAAAGCAATTACACAAGCCCTCCACCCAACTGCACCACGAATATAATTACGAGGTGGTTCACACTTCGCCGTCACGTGGTATCGTAACAGAAGCGGCGAGTCGGAAGCTTCGGCACTTGCACAGCTCAACATAAAAAAGCAAACGAATGGAGTGGCTGTTAATCAGGTGAGGGAAGAGAGTTGTGATCGAATGCACTGCATGAGGAGGAATTGTGATTAGTGTGTGTTGGTAGTTTTGTTATTGTTAATTTGATAATGAACTGTGAGAAGTAAATATATCGTTACGTGATAGAACACACAGTTGGCGGAAACGGTCTCCCTTCAAAATTGTCCACCACTCTCAAATTTTATTTAAACTCTAGAGATACAAAACGATTGACAGGAAAAAATGGGTTAAGATATGATGGGTTAAGATGGTTGGGGTATGTATTTAATGTAATTATTTATTAGATACGCAAAGGAACTAATTCTATCTACTGCGTAAAAGTGAAGTAATTTTATGTACACTGCCATCCCGCTCCGCTCTCGCTCCGCCGCGCCCGCTCCGCTCCTCTCCACTCCGCCTCGCTCGGCCCCACCCCGCCCTGCTCTTCCTCCACCACGTCAGGATCCGCCACGTCCCTCTCACGAGGGTTCTGCCACGCCCCGCTCCGCCCCCCCCCCGCATCACCACGTCCACCTCTGCTTCGCCCCGTCCCGCTCCGCTCCGACCCGTCTCGTCCCGCTCCGTTCCGTCTTGTCCCGCTCGTCCCACTCCACCCCGTTCCGCCACGCCAAGTCACGATCCGCCTGCCCCGCCCCACCCCGCCCAGCCCCACCCGCCCTGCCTCGCCCCGCTCCGCTCCGCTCTCCTGAAACCCACTCCTCCCTTCCGCTCTCCGTTAGAACTTTTCAATTTTGCTCTTCAATTCCTTTAATTGCGCTACTGAGAATGGATCAAAATGCATTTGGTACAGTATTGTGCTGTGGGGCGTTTGTCTATCCGCGAGGCGCGTGTGGTTGCAGGGCGAGGGCGACGGCGACGGCGAGGGCGAGTCGTCGGAGGGCGCGCGCGCCGTGGCCACCGCGGCGGCGGGCGGCGACCGCGACGGAGCGCCCGCGGGCGTCTACTACGTGCTGCTGCCCGACGGGCGCCTGCAGCGCGTGGCCTACAGCACCAACCCGGCCGTGCCGCCGCCCGCCGCCGCCCCCGTGCGCAACGCCGGCTTCGCCCAGCTGCAGTACATGGACGTGGAGCCCGTGCGCGCGCCCGTCTACTCCTACGGCGCGCCCCTCCTGCGCGTCGCCTGACCACGCCCACCCCCGGCACTGCGCGTCTTCAACCAAACCCCACACCCATTTCTACTTATCGTATCCAATCCCAACCACGTTCCGAGCACTTCGTGAGATATAACAGAAAATATTTTCTACACTATTTTGGGCCTTAACCCGCCCGATTATAGCGGAATTTCAGTAGTCTTGCCAAGTGTAAAGAACTGTTGTAGACAAGCTTCCTTATATAAGAATGAGAAGGAATATCAAACACTTTATTCTTTGTGCTAGTGTACAATACCTGTTGAACTATTCCAATGTTGCATTTTTAAAAATGACGTTTTTTATTGTTATCGTGTTGTTACAACTACGTAGATTCTTGAGAAATCTACGTTGAAGATTTACGATTTTTTGCCAAGATCTTTACGATTTTTTGCCTATAAATTAAATTTATAAATAATTTTCTTAAAAATCAGCCTTCATTACTGTAAAAAGAGAGATATCAGCTTTATTAAATTGTCAAATACGTGTTAAAGTGTCACACATATTAAACAACTTCAGAAAATAGTTTCCCTCAGTTACAATTACTAGCTTTCTGTTTTTTTGTTTTGTTTTCGTTTTTTTTGTTGTTTGTTCTTGATATATTTATGAGACTGATTCCGAGAAACTTACATTTTTGAAAAATGAATAGAAATGTAGAAAAATTAAGGAAACTAACCAGTCTATCTGAAGATCGTTTAGTTATACAATTTACATTCTGGTGGCAGTTGCCAAAGACGTACCTCTCCAGCTACTGAAGTTGCAACCCTGTCAGGAATTTCCGATCTGTTATGGCTACAATGATATCTCTCGCCAACTTCACACAACTCTGACAAAGTTCTCTTTCTTATATTATATGACAGTTCATTAATTTCTAAATTCAACTCCAGTGTAAACTTGTTCTTGGTTATCCTACGATCACAACTGGTTGAAAATGTTATGTGTAATATTAATAAAAATATATCCATATTGAAACTGTGAATTTATTCCTTCAATTCACTCTTCTCCTAAACAACATATTTAAATTAAAGTTTGTACATCTGGATCGAAAGTCACAGAATAACCTTAACGACCGAACACAACCAAACATTGAAGTTGCCTAGAAATGAATGAAGTATTCGATGAGCAAAAATAATGTTAAATAACTATTTACAATATTTACTTTGGTACACTATTACAATAAATTCTATACTACACAGCTTTCAATCCGTAAAAAATAAACATTTAAAACAATACGTTACTAAATGGAAGTTCGAAAGAAAAAAAAGTTTCTTTTGAAGAGCAATTTAGGTACTATGTTTTCTTCGGTGTATGTGTATGTGAAAGTACGAACACAAATTAATAGTTTTATACGAAGAACACATTTCTTGCAGATATAAACCAAAAATGTTTGAATAGATTTCTTAACGTTTTGATATATTTGAATGTAAGCGATAATTTTTCTAAAAAAAACGCGGGTAAAAATATCTGTAATCACATCACAATATTTTTTTACTACTACAATTGAATTTCCACTAGTCTTAAATGTGAGTTCTTAGCGGGATGCAAAATTTCTTTTTAAATGACATTCTTTCCTTCCTTCCTTCCTTCAGACAGACATTCATTCAAAACTCGTTTTTACTATCTTAATTCGATTAACCCGGTGGATTTCAAATTATGATATTCATTTCATTAAAATTTTTACTCAATCTCCTTCGTCTTTTAAAAGGAACTAACGGATTTGGAAAAGGAGGACCTTAGGGATTTGTACTTCTGTACTCTAATCCTCACCACCGTCAGAGGAAATTGAAGTACACAACTGAAAATCAAATAACCTCTTTTTTTACTCAAGGTTTTCCGTGTGTGTTGAAGAGCCGTTTGTGCCTGAGATATCTCTGCTTCAATAAAACCCGACGGATCAAGAGAAACCTCATAGATAAACCCCCACGTCCAACGTGTGAGCAACCGTGATGTGAGACTGTACCTGAGCGATGTGACATAGAGTAAGATGTCGCAAATGTGTGGCCCTTTAGAAATTGTATATCACCTTTTTACTTGTCTACTTTCCTCTAGCGTCTGGCACAAAGTAATAAAGAAAGTATTTCACCTTATATAGAAGCAATATTTTTCCACTTTTCGATGACCCACAACATGAGTTTTTCTACTAAAAATCACGATTTGCATGCACCATTTCATGACTTCAATACTCGTATATAGTAGTATGCGAGGAAGTACCTAGTAGGTGCTAAAATGTACATACTACTTCCTATTTTTTGTAACGGTTACGTAAAATTATAATATATTGCAAAATGTATCCAACGAATTCTTAAACCATCTTTTAGAAACTCTTTGTCAAACATCAGAAATTTAAAAAATGTAAACCTTTAATTTTCGATTTTTAAAATTATTTAATGAAAATAAGGCTTCTATCATTAAATTCAGTGTCAAAAAGCCTGGATTATGAAATCGATCATGAAATCTTCTGCAAATCTGTATCTGTATATCTATCTATACTAATATATAAAGACACAAGGGGATTGCGTTACAGCGCGATAATCTCTGAAAGTACTGTACTGTACCGATGAAATTTGTGTGCTATCTTTCTTTGAAGGTCAAGAGTCCTATAGGCTCCAGATTTACAACCATGAGCCTTAATATATTCACAAAGTAATGACTTCTCTTGACTTTTTTCGCCTAGCATTGTATTACAGATTCAGAAGTGCATCAGTGTGCAACAGTTTAGTTGAACGACACCAGAAGATGACGACATCGATCTACGATTGAGTTCATCATGTACGGAATTGCGTAGGATAGGTGAGGTCTATTTGTTGATATGACCGTTAATTGTCTAATAAGAAATGTTCATGGCTATCTTTCTCCTCTCTTTTATTAAAGTTACTTGATATTGATTTTAATTGCGTCTACACATAAATGTTTTAAATGTACAAGAAAGTATGAAATGTTTGGAAATCGACATTTTACTGATGGATGTTTAACATTGTCGTAAAAAGGAATGAATGCACACATGTGTTCTACATGAAATATTTATTTAATTGTAGTTCATCAAGGATGATTATTACGTATCTGCGAGTTTCATGACTGAAAGTGAAACATATTATGAATGATTGATGAAGCTACGCTGAAACTACGACAGGTGGATGAATTTTTGTAGGAAAATGTTTTATTGTAATGGAGAAAGCGTACCTTTGGGCGGTGAAGGAATGATTATTTAATTTTTTGAAAATTCGGGAAGAAGTATAATTTAATGAGAAATGGAAGGAATTGAATGTGTCTCAACACTGTTTTTCAAGGTTATTGAAAACAGAACAAAATAGGATTTTTTTAGATACCAGAAAAGCGTAGGTCAAGCTGGAATCCACTGTGTGATCTCGGATTTTTTGAGATAGTATAATTGTCTAAGTGGTTAATGGCACCTTTTTGTATGTCACTAAGTATCAAGAACCTTAAAACATGTACTCAAGTTCAATTAATAGCACTTTATTTATATTTATATTTCAATTGTCTCGGCGTGGGATCAAAGATCAATTTCAAACTTTTGTCTATAATACGGGAGATGAAAAAATATGAAAAAGAATGATTTACAATATGGCAACTGATTGAATGTTTGGGTATATATAAAATTCCATAAAAATAATATGTGAATACATGTATTTTATATTTTTGTTTAGATTTATTTTGTTTATTGTTTTTAGTTATAAAGTTGAGTGAAGTTTGGAAGAGGGAACTCCAATTAACAGAAATATAAACTTTTTTTAGTGCGAAAGGTAAAGAGATGTTGGGCAAGACGCAGCGGGAATACAATAGAATAGATATATGTAGGTTCTGCGGCAGGTTGGGAATAGATGGAATACCTCTTCCTACTTAATAAATTATAGTGAAAAATACCCTGGCAATGCTTGCAACTGCGGGGTACTTGAGCTAATAAACAAAATTAATTTATCATTTCAAATCTTGTGGTGTATGCCTTTACGTATGTCAAGGAGCCTGACTGTGCCAGCCGCTACAGCAAAAATGTCCGACGTCTGTAACGGGAGGATAACGATGATGTAAGCAACAGTCAACTCTTTCGGTTACTTTCCGCACAATTTGTGGTTTGTATGACCCACCATGCTAAAAATACAAAGAAGTATTTTCGTTTTCTGAACAATAAGAACACAAGTACCATACTTTTTGTTTTGATGATATTGCTAATAGGTGGAGAAGTTCAGAACAAGAAAAAAATATCTTATGTAGTATTACAGAGGAAATTTAATATATTGAGAATTAGCCGGATCTGTAACAATAAATTCCAAAAAATACATATATCTAACCGAAGTGACACGATAGCCATTGATCGTGTTTCTGCGAACAAGCTGCAAGAAATGTTACTCTGAGATCAGTAACCAAATATCTCATTTAAAATCTTCAAACTTTCCAAACTCGTTTCCTACTGGACTATTACAAAACCACTCTAGTTCAAATCCAATGATCTACATCACGAGCTCGACATTACTCCACAGCACTACTCACATCAAACAACGTGTCTTAAACGTACATTAATCCCCTCAATTCTACAAGCTCTCAAATTTCAACTTGGGAAACAACCCTTCTAAATAATATTAATCAGCAAAGAAACGTTTTCGAGCCGCCCTAATCCTCACATGTTGTATTCTCTAAAATAATTCTCAACCAGTCTCAATTATCTATTAGTAACCCTTGATGTAAACTCTGCATCCTTCAATTGAAACCCTCTACAAAAGGTTGTATAACCAAAAATAAATAAAGAGAGATATTGTACTGGAAACCTCGCAAATGAAACTAAGTCTTTTAGAGTAGAAGCACTAATCATCTCGTGTAGTTCTTTACTCGATTAATTAGTAATTCAGAAAACATCACAAGATTTGATCCCAGGAAAATTGAGAGAATAGTTTGCAAGAAGCGCGCCACTTAGTGCGGAAGGTAGCGGCTCCTCTCTCTCTAACATAAGAATCGATCTTCCCTGAACTGAACCGATGTATTGCGCGTAGCCTGAAGTGCCAATTCGTGTGGCAAGATTCGTTTGCCAAGATCCGTTTGGCAAGACCTGTTTGAAATTCGAGGGGCAGCAACATCAGCCAAATAGATCAGGGAATGTCCACTTTTGTGAAAATCCTGCGTACAGTGTAAGCATAGCGTGGTTCATATCAGTCATTAATGGACAAATGTGCTTTCGTTGCATTTCTTGTGGATTAAGGGAACATCGATATATTTAATTTGGGACATCTGGGAGAAATTTGAGTGACATTTCTCCTTGGACTTAAAATAAAAACTATGGGAATATTAATAATTTCAAGTTTATGAAACGTACTTTTCCTTTAAATAATGTTTTCTTGTAATGTGTACTATATTGTCAAACCATGACTTTTATATAATTTTTCTCTACATGATGCACATTTCTTAAATAAATTATCCACGATAACCACTCTACATTTCATGCCGGTGATATTATTTCATTGTATTTTATTTTATGTAAAACTTGTATAAAAAAGATCTCGAATAAAATATTGTTTATCTGTTCATCACACGGCAAAAGACCCTTTTCGTAACTCGACACGATTCTCCGCCTCGGTCTGCTGACCTAGGCGGGTGAACTCTGTCTCGTCATGAAAAGGTCGACACTCTCGTCTTAAAATGTAAATCATACTCCTCAAGAGATGGACTAAACGAGCATCTACCAGGATGAAAGTTGTTGACTGTGTGTGATGGGAAGCGCACTTGAACATGAGCATCAGAAGCAGCCTCACTTGCATATTGTCAACGCCCCTTTGTGTTGATAGAATTCGAGTTTCCGGGCACACCAACTGCGAAAGTCATTAGTCCTGAAAGTGTAATGCTGTTTGTTTCTTCGGGAGATAGCTGTGTTCCTCTTGGAGTGATCTACACGTCGGCTATCGGCCTTTCCTTTACCAGGTATCTCCTACCAGCGGGGCACCTCCCTAGTCGGGACACGCTCTAAACTCCCGACCGGTCTCGTGTGCGGTAGTACGTGCTTAAGTGCGGCATTTCGTGCGTGTGTGTGTAAGTAGGGTGAGCATAGGGCAAGGAAGAAGGAAAAATCCCGCGTGGTCCGTGACCGGTTTGCTAGGGTACTGCCCCGGTATTCGCCTCGTGTTGATGGGAGACACCACTGGAAAACTACAGATTAGAGCAGCCGGTGGCTAGAATTCTCCTCCAGACAGCGACTGAATTCGACGTAGGTAGTGTCGAAGATCCTGCCACCGAGAGGTGTGACCTCCCGTTCGGAGGCCGTGCAGTGCCATGAGTTGCCGCCCACCTGGACGAGTGCGCGGAGGCAGCGTGGGGCAGCACGTAGACCGGGTGCTTGGGCGGCGGCAGCCCCAGCGAGCAGCCGGGGGGCGTGGCGGCGAAGTCGAGCGCGGGCGGCGGCTGCGCGGCGTGCAGCCCGGGGCGCGCCGGCGGCAGTGGCGGCGGCGGCGGTGGCGGGAGAGGGCGGCGCCTTCGGCGCGCGCCCAGATCGTCTTGGCGGCGGCCAGCGCCGACCAGCGCGGCGGGCACACCTGCGCACAAGTCGCACACTCCACACTAGTGGCGCTGCAACAGCGTGCACTTTCTCGCATTATTTATTCATTTTCAGAGACTTCGTCGAAAATGAGACATGCGCCATTCGTTCAGGACTTCGTCGAAAATGAGACATGCGCCATCCGTTCCTTCTTTCCGTGGGAAAAAGTTTGGAGCGGTTTTTGAGAAAATGCTTTTTTTTATATTGTTCATAAACTTCAAGAAGAAATTCCCTAAAACTACTCGTTTTTGCTCAAAAAATTATACCTGATCCTTTTCAAAGAGCTGATTTTGTAAAATATTCTGTTGAAGGCAAAAATCTCTAGCTTCAATTTTGTAGTTTTTAAATGTTAAATTTTACAATTTTCTAAAATACAGACAGTTCTTCGGAAATGAGACTAGAACTAATTTTTATCGCCTTTTCACACATATCAGGTGAAAATTTAAAGAATATCTTTGTAGCCGTTTTTGAGAACAGAATTGTTAAAAAACAATTGCATGTATTATGCAATTTTACGCAAAGTTACGCAAAAACTACTCATAATTTTGGAAAAATGTACACCTCATTTCAAGAATAGACTTCATTTAGAGAAAATATCTCTATTTTCAATATTGTGGTTGTGTTGAAAATTCATCGTTTTTCAGCGCATGATTACAATACTTTTTCTTCTTGTTAAGTAAACATCTTAAGGACAAGCTTTTGTAATACACATGTGTTTCTAACTTAACAGACATCTTGCTACAAGTTACATACTCGTACATGCTCTACTTCAGATTAGTCAATCCGCGGCTCGTGGGGCTGGAGCTATTATTTTTATTTAAATTAGTTTTATTTATGTCAAAAAATTATTAAATCCAAGTAGTCATTATTTTGATTTCATAAAATTGCTAAAAAACCGCTCTTTTTAGACAAGAATGTTAATATAAATCCACGTATTAGACATGCCTATGAACATGCACCTTTTGCTCTGGTATTCTCATTACAATAGTATACGGAGAAGGGGAGAAGCATACTAAAGTAACAATACGTAGATAATGAAGTTTCCTAAGCCATACATAACTGAGGGATAATGGAGAATTCAATACAAATTATTCCCTTAGTTTCTGGTGAAACAAATTTTTATTTCCAGAGATATTTTCGTATGTGTTATGTAGTTTCTACTTTTTAGAGGATCATAATAGCACGTGAGACAGACCAAAATGGGAAGGAAACATTAAGTATATTCATTACAATGAATGTTTTATTAAATCGAATGATCTGAAATATAGGATACTACCACACTGCGTCTCCTTACCACGGTTACCAACCTTACGATGAGAATAAACGTTCTAGGTGCTTACTGTGTGTCCATTTCTCCTAACATCCGTCGAGTCTAATCGCCCTCTAGTCCCTCGTCTGGGAGTGGGGGGTGTGGCGCTTTTCCCGTTGTGCGGAGAATGCCTCCTCCTCGTCGTTGTAGTAGGTGATTTCGGAGGTAATCTTCTCTCTTTGGCGCAATACATCGTCCGCTCCGGAAGAAAATTTCATCTCAGAAGAGGCATTCACTGGTTACTACCCACACAAATGTCAATAATCATTGATGGTTCTCGAGCTTGATTCAGAGTGCGTGATGGTTCTTAAGTAAAGCGAGTAGATGACTTACTCCAGTCTTTTGTTTAACAAATGTTATTAGACAACTGAATGCGTTTCGGGCATACCAATATTACGCATTTCTCATCATTACAATCTCTTCCTACGAATCTAATATCCTAAGCTTTATCATTATTTTGTATGCGCACGTTTTCTTGAACCTCGGAATACTTAGCCCCCAGTCCTTGAATAACTGTTGTTGAATTAAGAATAAATGTTAAACATGCCACGGTTGTTGACAAAATCAATTTACCCGAACGTTCTCTCGCGCATACAAAACTATTTTTGCATCAAAATAGCTACAGTTGTGGTGCAATAATCTGTCGTCGAAATAATTAATCCCCACTCCCTTTTATCTAGCGAAATAGCTCACGAAAACGTGAGTCCTACTCGTAAATCAATGTTCTCAAATATTGATAAGGATTTTTTTACCTGTAATAAATTTAAACGTTATGCAAGAATACCCTCAGAATTTGTTTAATAAAATATTATGAAACCTATGCGTACTGTATACACTCTTAGACAAAAAACAAAACGAACACAACAAGAACGCGTGCCCCATCGGCGGGAAGGGTCTAGAAGGCCCGGTAGACTACACCAAGTGGAGGACAAAAGAATTGTCCGACAGGCTGGGACAGAGCCAACATTGTCGCCTGAGACCTACAACCCATAATGAGACATTCTGTGTCCCGCTGCACAGACGTCTCCATGAAGAGGGATTACGCTCACGCCGGCTTTGCAGACGATTCCTCTTAACGGTTCGCCAAGGACGACAAATGTTGGCTTGGTGTCGCATACGGGAGGCGTGGACCGACGCAGACTGTCAGCGCGTGGTTTTCAGCGATGAATCTCGCATTCTGCCTTGGCGGCGATGACCAGAGAATCCATGTGTGGAGGCACCCTGATGAACGTGAAATCACACGTTATTGTCGAACGCCAAACGGCTCGAAGACCTGATGTCATGGTGTGGGGTGCCATTGCGTATAACGCCAAGTCACATCTGGTGTTTATCGAAGGCACCTTGACAGCAGGCCGCTATGTGGAGGAGATCCTGCAGCCAGTTGCTCTACCATTCTTAGACTCACTGTCTGGGACAATATTCCAGTAGGACAACGCCCGAACGCACACAGTAGCCATCGCTAGGGAGTGCCTGCAAGTCACTTTCTAAATTTCCATGGTCCGCAGCATTCCCAGATCTCTTCCCTATCGAGCATGTGTACGGTGAAATGGGACGCTCCCTACAGAATACTCCTCGCCCGCGCAACATTCGGGAACTGTGTGCGTCCATTCAAGAGGCCTGGGACGCGATATTGCAGGATGCAATTCGTCATCTCAACGAGTCACTGTTGCGTAATATACGTCCCTGCATATGACATGTCCAGTCATATGCGAACCGCAAATATAACAAGACCATATGAAACCACAGCGTGCTACAAAGGAAATAAAACTCTGGCGCGAAATAATTCAAAATGGCTGCTGCCTTCCAAATTAAGAATAATAGCAGGAATGTATACTTGTAGGTTTCCACGAATTCTCGCTAAAAATGTACGGGTGCTACAACATCACATTCTTTCTCGCATTATTTCTACATTTGCAAGGTTCAGAGAGTTCAACGAAAATGAGACCTGCGTTTCTTTTAAGCGCCGCTTGTTCTATCCGTGAACAAAATTTGGAGCGGTTTTCGATAATTTTTTATAAATTGCAGTAATTTTAAATAGGAATTAAACGAAAACTACTCAATTTTCTCAAAAAATTGTACGTGATCTTTATAAAAATTATATTTTTACACACAAGACAAGAAATCTATTTCCGTTATTATATTTTGTAATGTTAACATTTTGCAATTTTCGACAATACAGAGTGTTCGCCGAAAATGGAAATAGCACTAACTATATCGTCTTTTCATACTTACGAGAAGAAAATTTAGGAAAGAATTGGAGCCGTCTTTCATAAAATAATTTTTAAAAGATTGCCTATATTTCAAGCAAAATTACGCGAAAACTACTTACTTTCGAAAAATTGTACAAGACCTTATTGCAAGATGTCTTTAAAAAAAGAGATTTTTTCTAGGTAAAAAATCTGTTTTCAATATTGTAGTTGAAGGTAGACGCCGAAATTTGTCAACTTTTGCAATTTTCCAAAAATCAGGTGTTTCAATGACAATGGCAATAGAACCCTTCTTTTAAGCGTTATGTCCAAGGACAAAGTTTAATTTAAAAAATTGAACTTTTTTGAGAAAATTTTGAAAATGTTGAGGCTCTATATACAGTACCCCCCCCCGCAAATTGAAAATATCACAATTTCAAACTCTCACAGAGCCTTGAGTTCATTTAAATCATTGGAGAAATATAAATTTTGGAGAAAATTGGCGTAACAGTTTCGGGGGTAAGGTTGACCACAGATGGACGGACATACAAGATGTTTTCCCGTCAATCAAAGTTTTGGTATCAAGGACCCACAAAACACGGATATTGACTACTCGACGTGCTAGAGGAAAGTAATTTACTATGTATAGGAACAAGATTTATCCACTGTTTCGTTATTACCTTCCCCCTTCAATAAGAGATCTTCTGTCGAAGAAACGCCATTTGCCGGCGCCCTTTTACAATACCTTCTCTCCTTACGAAATAAGGGCGAGAGAGTAATAATGAAAGCAAATCGTAGGAAAGTGTCTTTGGGGTGAACATTTCAAAATCCCATTTTCGTTCGTATCCCCAAAGATTCCGTCCAGTACTAGTAACATATATAACAATTGCTGTACAATGAAAGGCCTCGTACGCTACCTTGTCATCCGGGGCGATGGCGGGTGTGGCGGCGGGGGCGGGGCGGCGTGGGGCGCAGGCGGGGCAAGCGCCGGGCGGCGCGGCATGGGCGTGGGCGGCGTCGGGGGCGAGGAGGGCGGGGCGCGGGGGCGCGAACGCCACCGACATGACGAGCAGCGCGCGGCGCAGGGCGGCGCGGGCGGCGTGTCGGCGCGCGCGCCGCACGCGGTGGCCGGTCAGGTAGCGCGTGAAGAGCACGCGCGACCGCATCAGCGCCCGCTCGCGCGCGCGCCCCGCCGCCGCCTCCTCTTCTTGCCCCTCCCCTCCACCCCTTCCTTCTCCGCCCCTTCGCGAGGCGCGGTGCTCGGCGAGCGCGGGGGCGGGTTGGCGGCCAACAGGCGCGCGCACTCAGCGAACACCTGCCACCAAGGAACAACCATCAGGAATCTCCGAATGCGGTTTCGGTAGCTAGAAGGAATGGAAGATGCAATTATTTATTTTACATGGAAAATTGCAATGAAATGTTTCACATCGTAAACTGAATTTTGTTACTATGGGACCAATTTGAAAATCTAATATTCTATTATTTACTTTTATATTGCAAAGACTATCATATCATCCGCAAAGAGAATTTTCCTTTCGTTTCAAATAGTCGAGGGCATATCGTTGAGGCGCAGTAGGACGAGAATAAGGCCTAAAATAGAACCCTGAGGGATCCCCCGTGCAATGAATTAGAAAGGTAAGAATATAATGTTCCATTAATTCAGTACGGGATTTCTACTCTCTGTGATCCTTGTTTAATGGCGTAGGCTTTCTCGTACTAGTTAGTTTTCTAATTTCTTTGGTCTGGGCTAGTTTTTCTGGTTTGCCCTACTCTCCTCCTAGCTACCATCTATCGCTACCCAAAGTACACTTTTTAAATATTTTTTCCATATTCAACATTTCAGTAATATGCGAAAGCTGAAGCTGTTTTCCACAAAAACTTTCGAGTTTTCGGAAAACTTCATTGGAAATAATTTTAAGCACTTCTATTCACAAATACAAAAATATATCTAAATCGCTGGTAATATAAATAGAAATGGCATGAAATATTTGAAGTATATACATTTGTGTAATTTTTGAAAAACAAAAGAATACTTTGGAGTGGCTTGTATGTCATGTTATTCAGTTCATTTAGCACTAATTAAAAAGTAAAAGAAAACATTGTATCCGTTTTTGAGAAAATTTCGAGGTTATTTTCGCAGAAAACTTTTGTGATATTGATGAACGTTATAAGATTTTGGTTGAAGCACTTGTTCTGAAAACTACCATAAAGAATAGAATCGCTGGTAATGTAAAAATTAAGAACGTGAGAGATATCAAAAAACTATCTGTATATTTAAAAAAAGAACACAGCAAAATAGCGATATGTCACCTGATAGTGAGCATTTTGTCTTATTGGTACAAACATTTTTAAGAAAAAATTTGGAGTCGTTGTAGAGAAATACTTGTTTTTAATATTTGTTTACACTACCCATATTTCACTCAAAATTCCACAAAAACTTCTAATATTTTCAAAAAATATGCAGGGTATTAATTGAAAAGCCAGTTGTAGAGAACAAATTGCATTTAAAGAAAAGCTCCTTATCTCCAATATTTTAGTTGTAGGAAGACACCGAAAATTTTCAAACTTTTGTAATTATCGAGAATTCAGAATTATGCAATGCAATGGTAGCTAAGCCATATTTATAAGTGTATTTTTTTCCATTCTGTGAAGAAATGTTTAAAAAATTGAGTATATTTTTTTAAGTCTTGAAGTTCCAGCGTCTATATGTAAAGTAACTGCAAAATTTAAAGGATGGTTTTTCAAAATCGCAGATCTGTAGAACGCGCCAGATCAAACAAGGAGAAAAACATTCTATGAATAGTTTAGGTACTAGTGTTGTTCACAGACTTACAGGCGAACGAACGTTTCTAGAAAAAACACTATTTTCAATTTGAAGTGATATCAAAACGTATTTCCATTGAAATCTCCAAATCTATTCTCCGCAGCATTACATAACTTTCTCTCTACAACATGTGATACTCCGTATTAACGTACGTTGTGAGAAAGCAAAACACGATTATGTCATTGGATGTAAGAAAAACACTATTTTTTACTGATACGTTATTGCTCGCTTTTGTATTGTACAACTTACCTGGATCGAGAGGATCGTGGTTTTGCGGGAAATATGAAAACAGTTAAATTATGATTGGAAATTATGGGAGGGAAATATGAGAAGACAAACCGAGTCAAGTCAGTATCTAGCTAATTACTAAATAAGTAAATCCAGAGTCGTATCTAGGTATTCAGCTGCCCATGGCAAGCACAGAATTTGCGCCCCTGTGGGGATGCTTGAAATTAAGGCTGTTGTTATTGTTTCAACGGGTATAGTGTAAATAGCGCCCGTTATGAGTGGCGCCCCTGGCACATGCCATGCCTGCCATACCGTAGATACGCCACTGAGTAAATCTGAATGAACATTCCCCGGCCTTCTTGTGTACGCTCGATCATTAGAACCCTTATAACGCCCCTAGTGCATAAATAACATTTTTTATGAAGAATTGTTGAAAGCGATCCGCCAACGTCTGGTGCAAGGCGCACCTGCTGCGAGCGCACGAGGCTGCTGACGGCCTGGTCGTCTTGGCGCGGGCCACAGATGAGGCGCAGCCAGAAGGCCAGGCTGGAGTCGTCGGCGGCGTCGGTGGCGCCGTTGGCGGCGGCGGCGGCGGCGGCAGCGGCGGCGGCGGCGGCGGAGGGGGCGGTGCCCGCGGCTAGGTCGCGGCCGCCGTCGCCCAGCGCCAGCGCGCTCGCGTACGCAGCCACCGCCGACTCGCCCGCCGGGTTGAGCAAGGGCGGCGGCGGGGGCGGCGGCGGCGGCAGCGACGGCGCATGCACGCTCCGCGACTCGCGCACCGCGCGCCGGCTAGACGGCGACGACGACCCCGACCTGCGCGGCGTCAGCACGTGGGGTAATCACCCGATTGCATCCCTCACCGACGCTTCTAACCTTATCCCGTTTCCCTTCCTTGTTACCTTTGAAGGCGCAGCCCAACGGGCATCGCCCGACTACATCCCTCGCCCTCGCTTCCCAGCTAATCCCCTTTATCTTTTCGTTAACTGTCGTTCTTTATCGTTTTCGTTAACTTTCCGAAAAGGCCCAGTTGTATGGGAATTGCCCGACTGCATCCCTCAGCCTCACGTCCTATCTAATCCCATTTCCCTTCTCGTTATCTGAGAAAACAAAGCCCAACGGAAAGTGCCGAATGCATCCTGGGGTCATTTTTCCCTCGCCCTCGCTTCCAATTTACCCCTTTTTCAGTTTCGTTAACTGAGAAGACACAACCCAACGGAAATCGCCCGACTGCATCCCTCACCTCACTTCCCAGCTAACCCTATTTCTCTTTTCGTACCTGAGAAGGCATAGTCCAACGGGAAACGCTCGACTGCATCCCACCGTCAGTTTTCCCTAGCCCTAGCTTCCAAACTAAACCTCTTTCTTTTTTCGTTACCTAAAAATTCATAACCGGACTCCAATCTCTGTCGTTCATTCGGTGGTTCAGAAGGACTACACATTTAATTATATTTGCATTCATAAGTAGCGCATATAGATGTTCCCTCGCCAGGCCAGAGAAAACCGCGAACAGAGGTGAACATGGGACAACCTGGGTCATTCCATATTAAATCAACACAGTCATTTTACATCACCATCTCAGTTTCAGATGAAATTTGACACATAGGTAGTACGAATGAAGAATAAGAAAACTACAAATTTTGAGTAAAATATTTACACCCGTTTCGGAAATACAGCCATGTATAATTTTGCAAAATTGGGTTCCCGAAACTTTTTAAATTGATGTAGAAGCTCGCCAAATTAAGATAGAGAGCTGGGACAGGTGTCATTTTGCAGCTTTCTTTATGGCCTTTTATAAGATATACAACTCGATAGGGGTTGCGTTCAAAACGTTTTTCAAATTTGAATTTAAAATTTTAATTTTGAGTTTTTTCAAAAATGATCATATTCAAAAAAATTGAAAAAATTCTAAGATAATCCTTGTATACTTCCAAACAGATGGTGCAAGTTTAAAAATGGGACTGTAATGGGTTCATATGGTAATCTTTATTTAAAATGCACAATATTTACCTACTCTAGATTTTACTGATTTAAAATGCATTTTATTTCAAATTATAAGCCCTAATATATACAAATTATTAATTTAGTGTTTTTTATTGGCGAGTGTGTTGTTTTATTGTTATTGTTGTTGTTATTATTATTATTATTAGACCGCGGAATGTCATGCAATTACATATTTTTACTGACTGTGTATATCTAAAGGAAATGTATATTGCTAACCAAAAATAAAACAAATCAAGGTCACCTTTCAGTTGATGAACCAGATACGTGGGAACCTAAACATTTTAGCGAAATGAATCGTTGAGGAATGAACACTAACTTTGAGCGGCGGCAGCTGGGTTTTTTACCATCATGCAAAGGGTTAATGATGCCCAAAATTTTGCAAAATGCCACTAATGAAGAAAGCACAGTGAGTGACATAATCTCATGGTACATCAATGAATAGGCAACCCGGAGGGGGCAGAATTGAACTGCAACCCGGAGGAGAACGCCCGAAGACATTTTCTGATCGAGGAGAGAATCTTGTCGTGAAAATAATAAAGAAGGACCCTCGTATTAACGCACCAAAGTTACTCGACAGTTATAAATTGGCATTGGTAAGAAAGTAAATCCCGAAACCGTTGGTATTAAGGAGGTTCAATTTCCATACCCGCGTTGTCAGAAGAAAGCCACTTCTAAGTTAAAAGAGAAATATCCGAAAAGATCTGACTTCGATCCACATCTCAACAAAAACCTGGAATATATGCACTAAAATATACCGCATACATTAAAATACGCATTTAAACTAAAAAATTGCACACATGCAAAATAAAAATAAGGTAGATTTGTTTTATTTTTGGTGATAGGTAAAGTTATATACATTTCCTTTCGATATGTACAGTCAGTAAAAATTTGCAATTGCATGAAGTTCCACGGTCTTATTATTATTATTATTATTATTATTATTATTATTATTATTATTATTATTGTCATCATCATCATTATAATGACCGAAGTTATTATAATAGTGACCGAAGAATGGGAAACAGAGGCATTATTAGTGCAGCAAAAAGCATTGCGAAGAACACTAGGCAAGACACGTCGAATAACATTGAAGTTCTGATGCTATTAAACATGAAATATGAGACACAAAAAATGTTAAAGAACTCGTGGAGAGACAAACCGCTCCACGGACAATATCTAAAAAGAATGGACGAGGTGTAGATTAATAAAGATCAATCAGTTATGTGGCTTAAAAGGGGAAGAATGAAGCCAGAATCGGAAGCAATGAAGCCAAAACCTAAGGTAGCTGGTTGCAACCTGGAGTAGATTTTATATTCAGCCGACTCATAACTAACATCTTTAGTCGTGATGTAGTGGAATAATAATAATGATAATAATCATAACAATAAAACAACACACTCGCCAATAAAAAACACTAAATTAATAATTTGTATATATTAGGGCTTATAATTTGAATAAAATGCATTTTAAATCAGTAAAATCTAGAGTAGGTAAATATTGTGCATTTTAAATAAAGATTACCATATGAACCCATTGCAGTCCCATTTTTAAACTTGCATCATCTGTTTGGAAGTATACAAGGATTATTTTAGAATTTTTTCAATTTTTTTTGAATATGATCATTTTGAAAAAACTCAAAATTAAAATTTTAAATTCAAATTTGAAAAACGTTTTGAACGCAACCCCTATCGAGTTGTATATCTTATAAAAGGCCATAAAGAAAGCTGCAAAATGACACCTGTTCCAGCTCTCTATCTTAATTTGGTGAGGTTCTACATCAATTTAAAAAATTTCGGGAACCCAATTTTGCAAAATTTTACATGGCTGTATTTCAGAAACGGGGTGGAAATATTTTACTCAAATTTTGTAGTTTTCTTATTCTTCATTCATACTACCTATGTGTCAAATTTCATCTGAATCAAAAATGGTGAGTAAAATTTTAATCGAAACTGTGTGATTTAATATGGAATGACCCACCTTCAGAATGGTATGTCAAAGAGGCAAGGACGCTACTCGTGATAAGTAATTTCGTTTCTAAAAACATTTAAGCGGTGGTTTTTCAATATTGTCAGCGCTCTAAGAGACCATGCTAATGTTTCTTGAAAACAGACGGAAAGCGGATATAATTGTAATTGATTAATGTAATTCTAAGCAGACCACGGGAAGCGTAGAAATCATCCTTACACTAAGGAGGAAAACAGAATGTGATGGAGTCGGGGCTATAATTTTTTCGGGAGGTAGATAAACGGTTTAGGAAAAGTACTCCACAGAATGCGGTTGTAAATCGCCCAGCACGTGGCCGAAGCTGACAATTGTTACGCAATTGATATATAATTGATAATCGAACCCCGAACCGGCGTTAATGATGAACGAAAGCAAAAGTTTGTGGCAAAATTCGCGGATTCAAGATTAGTCTGTTTAGTAGCTCCAATGTGTGTTGTTGTTAGTGGCGTGTGTAGTGGTTTTGTATCGTGTACACGCTAAGTAATTACAAAAGGATTATTTTAGAAGAAATTGCCCAATACATGCTTCCTCGGTTGTAAGTAATTTTCTTAAATAAAATGGTTTTAAATTTATTTTCAGTGTTTTTTCTAACAAACTACAAACTTCAGCAAAATATATTTTAAAACTTTCTGGAGATTTGTCGTTGTTCTCAATGCTGTTTTATGTTCATCGCCAAGTATTGGTCTACGGCCGGAGTTTGGATACTCGTTATCAGTTTGGATACAAGTAGCAATGAATTTATTTATGAAATTTCTCACCACATTGACCAAAAAAGTTTCGTATCCTGAGCTCTTGAACTCGCCATAGAAGTTTGTACCGTTCGTTCCGGCCCATCCGTACGAATGAAAGAGAACGAGTCCTTGACGCGCGAGACTCACGCGAGCGTGCGCGAGGAGGAGGGGCGGTGGGCGTGCGGGTGCGGGTGGGAGACGGAGACGCTGATGACGGGGCGCAGCGAGGGCAGGCGCAGCAGGCGGCCCCTGCGTCTCGACGCGCGGCTGCTTGCGCGCGCGCGGGCGCTGCGAGCGCGACGAGCACGCCGACGCCGCGCGGCCCCGCCCCGCGCCCCGCTCCCGGCCCCGCCGCCGCCGCCCCTTGCGGCTCCTGCCAAGCCATTACACAACTTTAATTTCCGGATTATACAGAATGGATACCTCAGAATAAATGTAATTAATGTCTCAGAATAAATGTTACAAAGTTACAGGTCCATGCATAGTGATGACAAATTTTAGCAAAACATCGATACATCGATTCTTCGATTAACAACAATAAGTTTTCGACATCGATGAAAACATCGACAAAAATATCTATGTAATACTAGGGAGTGTTTGCACCTTGAAGCATTAAAGCCATCGGAGTACTATCGATCTTCTGCGCAGTTCAAGTTTCTCGTAACTTTTGTGCACCTGCGCATGCGCAGAAGATTGAGACTGCAGTCGGTTGCTGTACGCCTAGCCGTACGCTTAACCTTAATTTTATAGTCAATATCAAGGTTCAAAATGCAGTTTAATGCTATTACCACGTTGAAAATAATAAAAAACGTTCATAACACTGGAGACGTCACACTAGAGACGTCGAATATGATATCCTTCTGCCAATGAACTTGTGATGAGAAGTATCTGATAACGTAGTTACACCTTTGTTTTTTGCCGCCGCTCTGTAGACCTACTCCTCATGTACCGGTATTTGGCGTTCTAATGTAGTAACTTCGTTACAACACTTCGTAACAAAAATTCCCACCACATGTTCACTCTCAAAAACGTATCATCTTCGACACCCATTTTTGCCGTAGCAGTTTGTAATATTTATTTTGCGAGACCTGTGAATTGTAGTTTTTACAACTGTGTTAACCTTCCATTATTGTCCCTTCAAAACTTAATCACAAACACTCACAAAACCCAATATGTACACCTTTAACTCCACCCCAATATTCACCTTCACCCACCAGCCCTCTTCTCTCTCTCTCCTCCTCCCCCTCCTCCTTTCCCCCCTCTTCCATAAGTCTCTTCTCACTCGACCCTTCTGCCCCCCAATCTGTCAGAATCTCTGTCCTCGCTCTGTCCTATCGTTGCTCTATACTTGCACTCCTGAAAAAAGCAGAATTTCATTCTCCGCCTAGATGCTGTAAGTTCAACCTAGTTTGCTTACGCTTCTGGCATAGAACTCTACAGTATATTTTGTAAGTTAATTATACAATGTCACTTCAATTTAACCCTCTAATTTTTGTATTTTCAATTTCTCATATATTCATACAATTTCATGTATTAAATTTCAATACATTTCATGAATTTATTTTAGATTGAAAAGATCTGAAGTAATAAAAACAGTGATAGCTAGAAAACATAGCATCTAGCATCTATACTATGTAGAGAAGAAAGTAAAAAAAAACGAAAGAAGACTGCCTTGTGATGGTAGAATTTAGCACTGTAAATTTTAAAAAAATTTTGAAAACAAGGCCGTAGCATTATAAAAATAAGATTTAGCAATTTGTTGCATTTATTAGGAAAACTATTATTAAGAGAGGAATCTTTGAGGTAAAAACATTTTGATCCTTTAAAAATTTTTCCGATTACAATCAGGAAATAAGAAAAACTCATTTCATATTCCGCCATTTGTGAACTTCAACTAGAAAAAACGATTGACCTTCTCCGTACAGCGAAATGAGGAAGCTGAGACCCTTGAGATGAGCCTGTGCGATCAGCGAGACTTTCAAGATCAGCTTTTTAATTGTTCTATTTATTTTTTTACTTTGATTCTCACTAATTATAAATTAATAAACACGGCCAATGAAATTCAATTTTCAAACATCGATGTTTTGTTGTCGTATCTCTTAGAGAGCAAACACGAAGGAAACCATAAAATGCAGTTTAGCAATTATTTCGCAAATTCATGACCTTTGTCTTTTGTCCGTGATTGTCCTGTCGTTTGTCCGTGTCCTTTGTTCGTGGTTTATGTGTGGTGTCCGTTCCTGTTTTGCGATCGATTTCGCATTTTATCTGTGTTTGGAAACCTTCAGAAATATGCTGCACCGACCGTCAAACACACACCGTTTGGTAACATTTTGCATTTTTGCAATTGCTAAAATCTATCCCCTCTAACTATTACGAAAGGTTGAAAAAGAACTCTGAAGCTGAGGACATTGCCTTACTTGGTGCGGTAGGCGTGCGCAGCGGAGTTCTCGGCGGCGAGGCGCGCCAGGGCCTCGGCGTACACATTGCCCGGGCGCGGGCGCGGCGACAGCAGGCCGTCGTCGCTGTCGTCGTCGTCGTCCCCGCGCCCCTCCAGCTCGTCCAGGACGGCGCCGGCGCTGCGGCGTTGGCGCGGCGTCGGGCGGTCCCCGCGCGCGGCGCCACCGCCCCCGCGCCCTCGCCCGCGCGCGCTCCCGCCCCCGCCGCGCCCGCCGCCGCCGCTGCCGCCGCCGCCGCCGGCGCGCCCGCCGCCGCCGCCTCCGCCGCCCTTGGCGCCGCGGCGGGAGCGCAGCGCCGCCCGCCCGCGCCCGCGCCCTCGCCCGCGACGCGAGCAGGGCCGCGCCCGCCACTTCACCACGCGCTCCTCTGCGCAGCCACCGCCCCTGCGACTATTTGCACCACCAAGGCCCCCGAAACGCACAGCACGGGGGAGGGTTGCAACCGCTCGCCGAATCCTGAATTGTGTGGATGGGACGCTTGCTATTTACCAATTGACTAACATTAGGCCTCGCCCTACCCACCGCAAGTCGGTCTTTTGGACACATCAAAGGGAACGAACATTCGCAGAACACTCAGCTGGTCGGGATCGGGCGAGCAGAAGCTCCCTTCTCGGCGAATGCCGAATGTGTTGAGCCTCCTTAAGGGTAACAATGGAGTTCAGGACATCCGAAATATATATTTCAGTGTTTATTTTTACACAACTAAACAGTACAACAAGTTAATCGTATTACAAGGAAATAGTATGTCAAGTAGACAACTAAATAGTAGATAAAGATAAATTACAATGCACACTTTCAAGAATAACAGAATGATCACACTTTTTCAGAGACCGCACTTTTCCAGATCATCCAGATCATTTATTTTAGCTTTCCATGACAACATGACTTTTTTAAAGTATTTCAGAGTGTTTACATAAAATTCTATGAAATAAAACATGGTTTCGGTCGATATTAAATCACTGTTATGAACTAAACCATTTTCTTCTTTGCTTTCCAGATTCTTTTGCATTAATATGTTGTGAGAGAGATGGAGGCACTTCGAGTAGAAACACACAGAACCTTTCTTTATCTATTATTCATTTCTCAGATTGTTCCGTAAAAAGACAAAATTAACAATATTTGCTAAACAAATAAAACTTGTGCCAAAAATAACAATGTATTTAAATAATTTGAAGAAGAATTCCTAGAATTATATATTGTCTCAGAAATTTCCTTGACATCCAACAATTCTTCAAAATATTCCGTGACTTTTCCAAATCAATGAAATTCCCTGACTTTCCCGTTTTCTAGAAAGTGGCAACCCTGAATAAATTAAAATTTCACTGCTGAAGAAGATTTTATTTCTTTATCAAAGACGATGAAGTCTTAAACCAGTCGGAGTTGTCAGATGGCAGTAGTGGAATTTGAGTTCTGTTATGTAGCGTATAGTTCTCTATAGTTTACAAGTAGTCCCAAAACGCATTTTTTGAAGAACTGCGTTTAACAATAACAGAGAATAAAAATTCAGGACATTTGGCAGAAACAAAGAAAAGTCTGGCGGGACCGCGAGACACATGTCAAAATTCGGGAAATATGCCGCTTTTTCAGGACGTATGGCAACCCTAGCGCGGGATGCAATTCAACCGCCTTCTGGCTAGATAACTACGACATCCCCTACCAATGAGCAGTCTTCAATCACCGAAAGTAACTATCGTTACAACAGAACCACTGAAGGTGGAAATCGACTTGATGAAAGTATTCTTCGGTTTTTCTTTCTTGGCGCTTGGGGGTGTGTCATCAAAATGGTATATCTCACGGTATTTCGCGTCGTTCTGGGTTGTGCAGCTAGGAGTCGCATGATTGCCCAGTACGGGCGATCGCCCAGTGCGTATCGAGCGGTGCGCTGGATACAGTCGCGATCATGCGAATCCTAGCGGCACAACCGAGGGACGACGCGAAACACCGTGAGATATTCCATTTTGATGACACACCTCCACGCGCCAAGAAAGAAAAAAACGAAGTATAGTGATGTATACTGCGATTTTGTAGGAAGAGCTCTCAAGGCTCAAATCCATCGCGAGGATGTCACGGCATTTGGCGTCCGGTCTTGACGGAGAAGTACGCTGATCGCAAGCAAGCTTCATACGGTCGCGACCGTGCGAAACATAGCCGACTTGAATGACACGCCGTGACATATTCCATCGCGAGATGGGATTTGCTGCCTTGAGAGCTCTTTACAAATCGCGTATAGAGTGCGTGCTGGCTCGTACCATCGGTCGGCCCGTCGCGGCTGCCGGCGGGAGGGCGTCCGGCCACAGCGAAGCTGCCTGCGCGGCGGTGGCTGGGCGGGCGCGGAGGCGGCGCGGGCGCGAGGGCCGGAGCGGGCGCCGGCGCGGGCAGCCGCCAGCGGGGCATCGTGGTCACCGCCTCCCCGCGCGCGCGCGCGCCCGCCGCGCACTCGAACACGAAGGGCGGGCGCGCGGCGTCGGCGGCGACCCCGCTCCCTCCTGCGGGAGGCCTTCATTCGTTATCGCGGGCTCCCGCACGCCTCATCCGCTGTAGTTGATAGGCAAGTGTGCGGGGGTCCACAAAAAGCAGAGAAAATAATTTTATTTCATATTATACCTCATCCTTACAAGTCCTCTTGTAAGGATGGACTTGAAAGGATGAGGTATAGTAACTGTTACAAGGTGGCGTGATAATATGGAAGGAATGGATGTGTATTGAAAAACCATGAAGTGTAAGAAGGAAAATGTGGAAGAGGATCGTGGTTAGATCTGAGAGATTCTAAAAAAATGGTATGTAATAGCAATTAATATATCATTCGAAATTGTGAAATAGTCTAGTAGATATTAGTTTAAGCAATCTTTGTACTTAATGTGTATTATATAATAAAAAATCGTCTGTTGTACCTGATAAAGGCTTAATAAAAGCCGAAACGTTGGCAGTTTAAAATGGTGTTGTTTAATGACCTACACTCAAGAATTCGTCCATAAATTAGTCAACAGAGGTCAAGAAACAAGCATGTGTTTATTTCATATGTCGCAAGGCAGAATCTTGATTCGCAACCCTCGCTAGTAGCGACCGTTGCGGCTTATAGGAGCCCCACAGATGCGTCACCCCAGATGCACTCGCCTGTGGCTCTCGGGCTGTTGCGCCGGCGTTCGTGGAACCGCACGTGCGCGATGACGCCACTCTGGCATTCCGTTAGCCGTCCGCAACGGATGAAGCTTCCAGATCTTTCTCTCACTAAATTCAAATAGAATATGTGATAGATAATCGCCCTCCCAACTCTTTTGCGCCCTGCGCAAGCGGCCCTAACGACGCTCTTGCCGTTGGGACGCAAAATCAGTTTTCTCACTTGGCATCATGCGGCACGCACGTGCGTGATTCGTATCCAGTGGGCTCCAGTGAGATAACACACGTAACGTTTAATTGTGCGACGTAGGGCTGTTCCCAGTTTGCACGCCATAAAAGATTTGTTCAATTGTGCCAAACGTAGTGCCGATGGCTGTTGTACAGCAAAGGTTCTCAATTGTACTATTTGTACAGTGTGTAAAGTAACTTGATTAGACCGCTGGACAAGGTGTCGTAACCAGATAGTCTGCACCCCCAAGTGTTATCTACTGTGATCTGTAACTGTGCTTATGGAAACCAACGTACTCAAGTGTTATGAAAATTAAACCTGGTTTGTGCAAGAACGTGTTTTCTGTAAACCCAAGAAAGATCCTGCGCAATCATTATCTCTGAACTATCAAAGGGTATTTTTAGAATATTGATAGAATTTGAGATTTGTCGCCAATATACGGCTATTGGCGACGTCTTGAGGATGTTTCCCAGCGGGCTACCGACTCAGCCAGGGCAAGCTCGAAGCTTTCCGAACAGTCTCCGAGATGTGTGATTGTGTAGTGGCATGGAATGTGAAAAGGGGAGGATAGGACACGGAAAAGGAAATTTTGCACGCGGTCGTGGCCGGTTTGTTAGTGCTTAGAAATTAGAAAATCAGCAATCCGAGCAGCCGGTCGCTACAATTCTCCACCATTCAGTGCTGAATTCGACCTATACTTGGTGGGAGGTTTTTCTTGGGCGCATGGGGGGCCTGTCAGACTG